>BGPR01006885.1:31613-75920 GCA_013235015.1 Araneus ventricosus
CGTCCAACTAATGAATATCATGGCAAATATACTCAGCAAGAGAGGTGGCGCTGCAATCGTCCAATGGGATCGTTACACTGTGAATAAAATAAACATTTAGATTTTCCAACAGTTGCTTATAGAAATTTTGAGGAAATAGAGCCAAATATCAATTCATAGTTCAACGATTGTTAACCTTATAATGACGGGAATTTTTCTGTTAATTGTAGGTACTACTGAATTTCATCTTAGGAAATGTCCGAATAAAAACAAAAATATTCAAAAAGGAAGAAAGCTTCATTGCATTACCTAATCGCAGAGGGGGGAGAGTTACCTTCTCTTTAATGACGACGGATGTCGAACTTTTGTCTCACACTGGTAACGAATTTTTTTACTACTTAATATTTTTAACTTGACACATTTCATATTTGTAAAGACGAAATCTTGTAATCGATTTTTCACTTAATTCCTGATGAGCTAGTTGTTTGAAACTGTGTACAACCATTGTGTTCGTTCTATGACAATACACACACAATTTCAGTATCTTTAGAACTTACTTGTCAGTTAATCGATTATTTTATTTAATTTTTATTCTAAACATCTGGCGCCATCTGGTAGGGAATTTCAGAAAAACTCATTACGAAATTTTATAATATTCAAGGTAAAAATATTATTACAGAAATAGAAACTTATAAAGTGAAAAATAATTATAATGAAAAACGTGTCCACTTCTTAGTACAGTAATAAAATTGTGCTTTGAAAAACTTTTATTAAAAAACTACGTTTTTCCTTTCAAAAGGAAACTTGTATTTTTTTTTCAAGAACAATTCATTCTTCAGGAAGAAATTATACAGTGCATAAAAAATTCATAAATAAGTCTTCTCACAGCATTAACCCTAAAATTTGTGTTGAAAAACCTTCGATTAAGTTATATATCTTTTATTTGGTCTGATTAGCACTTGCACTTGGAAAAACTGCTGTTGTAAGTAAATACCTTATTAAAAGCTTAAACTAAAAGTGGACCAAGAAATTATTTTTTATTTAATATTATTACCCAGTGCTTAGCAATTTTTGCATTGCATTGCAACAATTACGCAGATTTGTTGCATAAATATTTTAAATGTAATGTTAATCAAAAGTTATATTTAAAAAAACTTTTGCTAGGACTAAGATGCTGTAGCTAAATATGGCAAGCCTACTATAATTAATAGTGATCAGGGGAATCCCTTCCGCGACTGCGTCGGTTTCCAAAATATTACCGGTTCTGGAGGCTCTCATGTTAAATTTAAATTTAAAAACTTGAAGCAATGAATTTTTTACGGTGATATATTTTTCTGAGATGGTGAAAAGTTGAAATCAAATACGTAAGCAGGAGGTTCTTTTATAATTTTCATATCCAGGATTACACTTGCAAATATCTTTTCCACCTTCGTTTACACAATTTCCATTTTCACAAATGCAACCTGAAAAAGACAGAAAATCACAGCGAAAAAATAGGAAAAGGCTGGTAAATCTGATGCTGCCTTGAAATCAAGAATTTTGGTCCAGAAAAAAATATTTCTCAAAAAATATGCTATCTTTTGACTTTTTGTTTATAAGTATGATTGTTCTGTAAGCAATCTTCATTACACATGATTTAAAATATTAAAGTATAGCGGGGTGGGTACACTTGAAATCTAGGCACTTCTTAAAATGAAGCAGAATTTTTTTTAAATATAAATTAACGTCTATTTATGATATTTTGAATTATCTGTAAGATTTTTGATATTTTTTATTTAATCGTGGTCAATACATCAAAAATTCTGACCGAGAAACTTCGCATTCCGAAATTTCTACATACGCCATTCTAAAACATGAACAGACTAAACTCTTAAAATATTTGCTAAAATAACAGAGAAAGCATCTATTCTTATATCGGCGATGTCCCTTTCTGTCGGTTAAAAGTAATTCGACTGTATTAGGTTCTCAGTTCTCAAAGCAGTGGTGAAATATCCCTATTATCAGAAGATTCCCTACAATATTCATGCGGCATCAGAATATTGAGGCGACATAGCGGAAATATCGTAAAATATCATTTGCTAATAGAGATACCAGGTGTTAAGAAGGAAATTTACAGAAAAATTGTCCTTGTTATAGGTGACTTTATACAGGATGTCCGACAAAGGACTCCCTCTTTTTAAAATTAAATAACTCGGCAAAAAAGATCGATAGAGGGATGAAACCAGTTGTATATTTATTTCGAAATCTGTAGAAATATCATGCAAAAGTTTCAAAATTATTTAGAAATGTTGCTGTTGCAAGAAGGAGCAGAGATAAACGCTAAAAATTTTCCTTTGCAAGCTATAGCAAGATGGCGCGTACGAAATCTACAATCTTCAGGTTCTCTCCTGTGGTAATGTCATCGGAAATGGTCGCCAATGTCTCAAGGACCAACTCTACAAGTTCGTACAGTGCTGCAGGATTGTTCCGGAAAACAGTTTGTGGTGGAACGATTACAGCGGACGGCATCACCTGTTGGCAACATTTGTAACTAGTTTTGAAACATTTGTATGAGATTTTTACGGCTTTGAAAATAGATGTACGTGCGTCAAAAAAAGTATCCGAACGCTTCCTCTTATTCCGATACTAATTATTACACAATAAAACTGTAAATGTCTCCCGCCGTAGAAATGTGTCTTCTATAAGTGTATATAATATTTTTTCATGGTAGGGTCGTAAACATATTTAAATTTACACAAACTCAATTTTCTCAAATGGCATTACCTAATTTTGAGTACATATCCAGATTGTCTAGATTAAATTAGCTCGTATGCATATAACATTTTGAAATTTTGTGTAAACAGTTGATGAGTTTTCAATAATTGAAATATGGAATTCCTAATATTAAATGACCATGTCTGTTTTTTAATATATTTCAATATATAATGAATAATTAACAAGAATTCTTTTTTATAATGGAATACTTGATAAACAAGACAAAAGTAATAAACTTTTTTAAACCAGCGGGAGTGGTCTCCCCTAAACTTTCTCGTATACTTCTCGAAAAAGGTGCTGTTTCTCCTCCCCTCGCGTGGATAAAAAATTCGAACCTGTTGTAACCCAGGATTCAATGACTATCAGAAAATATTTAGGTAAAGAATCAAATTCAAACATGCGTTCCGATTTAAATGTGTACCGATTTCTACTCTTGCTGGCTCAAGGACAAAGTCACATAATCCTCCCGCGTCCACAGATTGCTACCAGTACGCATGCGCATGGGGAATCGGATGAAAAAGAAAAGCGTCAAGCAGGAGTCAATAAATATCGTACACAGAAGATTGCGTCCAGTACGCATGCGCGTGGAGATTCGATTATACAGACCGTCAGACAGTCAACCTTTTGAGGGATTTGACCCAAAATTCTATACGGACCTACATTCACGACTATAAAACTGTGTATGAAATGTTATCCATCTAGCATTTCAAGTTTTTGAGTTATAGCGTTCACTTGACCGCAGACATACAAACAGACTTCCCGTTGTCAGATTTTGTCCAAAATTTGACAGAAATCTACAAATTATGTTTAAAAACCACATACCAAATTTCATCCAAGTAGCTCTAATAATTTTCGAGTTATCGTGTTCACAGACAGACACACACACAGACAGACATAATTCCAAAATTGTGTTTTTCGGACCAATCTCAAAACGTGGAGATTCGTCAAAATCTCGAGTTCGAATTTTTTTGACGATTACAATACTTTCTCTTTGTATACTTCGTATACGAGAAAGTGAAACAGACAAACAAAAAAACCTGAAATCAAATATCTGTCGCCACGTTTCAAAAATATATTACTTTGAAGCAGGTGCGATAAAATAGGCAATGCAATGGCCTATGCAATAGGCTAAAGCATTGGAATTGAATTCCCAAGAAAACCATTTATACTACCACAACCGTAACAATTGCAAAAGCGCGTAAATAAAAGATTTGCTGAAATAATGAGATCGGTTTGAATTTTATTTACAACCAAAAAAAATCGTTACAATTCATGTTTGAAAACATTATTTGCTGTTGTAAATAAAATTTACAACAATAACAGATTGCTACCAGTACGTATGCGCATGAGAATTGGGTTAAAAGAAATTGAATATGCAATTTGAACGCCTCTTTTTGACGGATTTGGCACACAATTTTATACCAACCTATATTCATAACGATAAAACTGTGTACCAAATTTTATCTATTGAAGTTTTTGAGTTATAGTGTTCACTTGACCGCGGACATACAGATAGACAGACTTCTCGTTGACGGAGTTCGTCCAAAATTTAATAGAAACCTACAAATTATGCTTAAAGACAACATACCAAATTTCATCCCCGTAGCTCTAAGAGTTTTCGAGTTATCGTGTTCACAGACAGACACACACACAGACAGACATAATTCCAAAATTGTGTTTTTCGGACCAATCTCAAAACGTGGAGATTCGTCAAAATCTAGAGTTCGAATTTTTTGACGATTACAATACTTTCTCTTTGTATATTTCGTATACGAGAAAGTAAAAATAAAAGTATATTTTATAATTTTGTATTAATATTTAAATTTATAAGTTAAAACTTTTGCACAGAAAAACAAACAATTTTGATGCCAATCATAGGAGAATGATCTAAAACCTCACTGTTCAAAATTTCAACCATTTTTGTCAAATAGGTTTTAAGATATGCAGCAATAGCAAAAAGCATTCAGAACAGCCTGATTTTCTCTTAAGGGGGCATCTCAACTTAACAAAAGGATTCGCTGTTGAGAAAAAAAATCTCTGAAATCAAGCGGAAAACAAAGCATGTCTTCCGATGTTGCTTTATATTAAGAAAAATTATTTTCTTTTTAAAATAAGCGTAAAGTTGAATAAGAAACGAAAAGAAAAATCCCCGAAATATGTAACAGATTCTACTCTTCTAACATTTCAAGAAGCATTACGTTTAAAGCAATGAAATGAAATATGAAAGCAGTTTATGATTGGAGAAATGTTTTTTAAGATCTTAAATTAATAAAAATGCAAAGAAGCAAAATTCTGTATAAAGTAGGAATTTATATAATATTAAATGCATGAATAAATAAAAAAATATTCAATGAAATAATGTAGTAATTTCTTATGTGTGGATAATGCAATGTTACGAGACATGGACAAAATGATTTTTTTTCAAAAAATGAAACAAAGATTTAAAAGTTTTCGATAAATTAATAGTTTTAATTTAAGACTGGTAGAAAGCGATTAAGTATGGACGAGTTTACTGTTCTCTTTATTTACATTTAAAATTCGGTGACTACGTAATTCCGGTGCAATTCTAAGTCAATGGAAACTTCAATGCGAAAGTCCAAAAGCATGCAAATAAAGTCAAGGTTTTTTTATATAAGTAAACAGAACAGAAAACTCGTCCATGAAAAATTTAAAGTAAAAAATTCTTACAAATTATTTTAAATATCGTTTGGTGGAAAATTGCTTTTCATCGTTCAGCACCATTGCACTTTTTTTTAAGTTTGGAATATTTCAAAAAGTAAGCATCTGTCTTTCATTTCTCAGCTGCCGAAAAAGTTTTTATGTCTAAGATTGCTTTTTTAAGAACATTAATCGTTGAAATTATTTAGAATCTTGGATTATTTTACTAATATGCCACGAGAAGTAGACAATGAAACGAAAGGCGAAATAATCGATCTTCTTCAATCTGGTTTCTCGTACAGGCAAATAAGAAAACAGGTTGAAATCAATATATTCACGGTTTTGTTAAGAAAAAGAAAGCAAATAAAAGATTGAGATGCCGTTAGCAATGTCATAGAATCCATACCACGTCGCATATAGCAGGTCATTGATAGAAATGATAGCTATTCTTCTGATTAAATTTTAAATAGTTAATGACTAATATATTTATGCATATGAAAGTTTGTATTTTTACCTGTTATATTATAATATAAAATATGATTATAATTTTTTATTGTCTTTTAATTTAAAATCATTCATCTTAAATTCCTATTTAGTAATATTTCACTGCCCCAAACGGTAAACTTTGAAAAACACCAAATATTCTAAGAGAACATTACTCTATTAACAGCTGAAATGAAAGGTTTTAACAAAAGCTTTAACGGAGTGACCTATTTATTACTATAGCATATATTGAAAGAGCCCCTTAATTGTTTTTCTCGTATATATCTGGTTAATTTGAACCAATTTACCTCAAAAGTTATATCTGGCGATTTTTTATTGCACAAAACATTTTAAAAGATAAAAAAATTGGGTGTTAGCGTTGATAAATTTGAGGATGACTCAAATATAAATATTTAGATGGCCCCTTATGGAAATGTAGTTCACATATTTTTAAAGAGGACATATAATTGAATGACATAATTATCTTGAATTTCCATTTTATAGAGTGCGAGAAATAAGAAGTGTTCGGATACTTTTTTGGCTTTCTGTAGCAATGATTTCTTTCTTCTACCGATCTGCGTTGCCCAGTTGTTTAATTTTAAATTTATGAGGCATTGTGGGACGCTCTGTATCTAAAATCATCGGAATGGTTAGGAATCTTGCACTTTCTCTTCTTTAGCTTGCAAATGAACTACCATATCATTTTAACATCACATATCTATTTTTTAAATTTTAAAATCAATTTCCTTACATTTCGTATACAAGGATGGATAAAAAAAAGTTTACAAAAGTAATAAAAAATTATTTCTTAACATTAGATAGAAAATACAAAAGGGGATTAAAAGGCATATTTGCCGATCACTTTTCCACATAATCACCAACTCTATTTAGGCATTTATCTGAACGCAGGACCGATTTGTTTAACCTGGCTTGGTAGAAATCACGTCCCTGCCCAATGAGCCATTTCACAGTAGCTGTTTTCACATCACTGTCTGAATATATACTTGTTCCAGATAAGTGTTCCTTTAATTTTGGAAAAAGGAAATCGTCACTGGGCCATCGTGAAACCATCCGACGCAAACGTTCTGGGATGTTGAGTGATGGTGTCATCCTCCTGAATGGCAATACCCATACTGCTCGCAAAATTTAAAAAATGCTGTAAAAGTTCAAAAATATTTGGTGATTATGTGGAAATGTGATCATCAAGTATGCCTCTTTTTTACTTTCTGTCTATTGTAATAAATATTTTTTTTTACCCTTGTAAACTTTTTTTGGATCTATCCTCGTATATGAATGGAGATGTGGGTTTCAATACTGCTTTAGGAAAACTACAGAATATTAGTTCTACTTATGGTTACAATTTTCGCTTTCAGAAAAATAATTTCCATCGTTTCATTTACAAGTTGGCTCATCAATGCTGATATCACATATACAAATAGCACTGTTCTCCTCGCAGTTCAGGGTATCACAGCCTTTAATTGTTTCGCATTTCACTCCGGAAGTTCCTGGTTGGCAGTCGCATCGGCCTGTTTTAGTCACGCATGTACCTCCGTTTAGACAGTCACCGACCTCATTGTATTTCTCAGTATAAAAAATAATATTAATTAAAAGTCATTGTGACTATGTATGTGTGTATGTTCCACATCTCCTCCTAAGCCAATGGACTGTTTTCAACCAAATTTTGCACACTTATTATTTAAGACAAAGGGAAGACACTTATGAACTTGTCAAAGTCCAAAAGTTAATTAAACAGTCAGCAAATTAGAAATTAATCGGAAAAGTTTTTCCTCAGTAACTTCGGAGCATTTTTATACCATCTTATTCTTTAAAATTTTACCTTTTCAGTGATACCAATTTTATATCCATGGAATGTTTCCTTTAAATTTTATTAATTTTTAAAATGTTTGAAAGGAATTGATTACTTGCCTTGATTACTTTTGAAATAAAGCATTTTTATTGATACTTCGTTGCTAGGAAACGGTGTAACTTTGAACTAATTTTCTTTTATTTCTGTGAATATTTAATACAAGGAGTGAAAGATAAATCTCAACTTTTAAAGTTCCAAAAAATATTAAAAATTACGCAAGATTTTGAGTTTTTCCGTTATATATTTCGAAAGTGTTATGTTACAATAACTATTTTTATACTACATTAAAGTTTAAAAAATAGTTTTTCAGTGATACAAATTTCATTTGCTTTCAAATTGCTGCTCTTATTTCAATTTATTCAATTCATTCAATTTAATTTTTCAATTCATTCAACTCATTTCAATTACTTTTTTAAAAAAATTCAATTGTGTGTAAAATTCAAAATTTGTATCAATGTATTTTTTTATTGTTAAAAACAAGAATACGTTTGAAGAGCAGTTGCTAGAACATATCAACAAAATTCTGGAAGAATACTTAAGAAAAGTTTAAAAGCAGAGAATCCATAATTTATATCAGGAACAATTATTGATATGGTTAATTTTAACGCTTTTTATTCAAGAAAATTTAACTATTTAATTAATTGTCCCAAAACATTCGTCAAAATCCTTATTATACTGCACTATGTATGAACCAAATCTGAAGTAAAAACGTTTCAGAAGATAAAGGAATTTTTATGTATTACAATTTTCAATTCAAAAATAATTTTTTCATTAATATTATTAGACATAAAAATATTTTAATCCCTAGCATCGCGGGGCATAACAGCTAGTTTTATATAGAATTTGAGTCGGTCAATTATCAAACTCACATTAAATTCTTTAATGAATGGATTTGTGTTGGAACTTTCATTGACATATTTTTCTAGAATAATCTCTTCATAAATCAGTAATGAGTAATAACTAAAGTTTCATGCAAACGGATTCTCAGTTCCTCCTACATTTCATTAACACTCTGACTGTGTAATTTATTATATCACCATTTATGTGAAATGTTATCAAGCGTGTTCAAATACCGTTTAGCCAAGCGAGTTGTTATTTATATAGCAAAGCTTTATTATAAAAACATGATCTAACTCTATAAAAGAACAAAGAAAACACATTAGCTTGTGAAAATTGCAGGATGCAGCAGAAAATTAACTTAGTTTCAACCCTTGGAAATCGCAGTCAGAGGGTAAAGGGTACTCAGTAAACCTCAGAGTCAAATTGATGCTACATAAATGTTAATAGTTGCGGTAATCATTTAATTCAAACATACGAATACATTAACAAAATTGAGTTTTTAAAAAATATATGTAATAACATAATTCGAAAAACATAAAAATTTATTTAATCTACCTTATTAATTATATTTAAATTTCATCAATAGCGTAATTTATTACTAGTAGAAATTCTAATCTTTTGGTAACGGAGTTTGTAAATTGATGCTCACTGGACTTAAGTTTATTTCTCGAAAGGGCTCAAACTGCCTATGATATATAGTTGGCTGAAACTGCCTATAATATATAGTGTTATAGCTCTGAACACATGAAATTAATATTAAAAATCCTACAGGATATTTGGAAATATGTACTAAAATTCAACGCATAAAATTAGAAGAATAATAGTGAGGTCCAAATAAGAATTTCAGTTCCCTTATCCGATACCTGAAACTCAGTAAACCTCAACGTGAAAGTGATGGTACATAATTGGAGAATTGAATATTCTGGTAATCATTTTATTTATCATCAAATAAAACTACGCAGTTTCAGACTAACAAATATTTTTGAAGTTATGAACTTATTTTAGAAATGTAAAAAGTTGATTTAATAGGAAAATATAATTTTTAAAACACGCTTTTATTATTGAACTGAAAATTTTTTTTAAAACAAAATATAACGCTGAAAATGAATTCGGAAAATCATGATACGTTGATAGAAATGATCTCAGTAAATTGGATTTTAATTATATTTAAAAATTTTAAAGAATGCTTAGGATTTTCTTTTCTAATTAAATTCATTGTAGTTAAATTTCCTTCTAAGTTTTGAATTCAGTGGTTATTTGTGCAGGTCCATATTTTAAAAAAAAATATTTTCTACTTTTCAGTAAACACTAAAACATGTTTTAGTGTTTTTCTATTTTTATTATTTTTTAGTTTATATTTTTTAATATATTTGAAACTACATTATTATAAAAGAACTATTAAGAAATTTTTTTAAAGTTCTTTTCTCAGAGTCACTACCGTCAAGATATCAAAATATTTTTTAATCCAATATATTACATGATAATTAATTTTTTAAAACGTTAATGTATTGTTTTGTTATTGGGATCACACAGTTATGGAAAATCTCATAGCTCTATTACTTCAGAAAATGAGCGGAGAATTGATTATAGCATATAATCTTTACGAACAAGAAATTTGAAAATACGAAAGTTATGAAGTTATGTAAAAACGAACAAAAATATGAGTGATGCACGTTTAATGCTTCAATGCACAATTAAGTTACATATGCAGAATTTTCGGCGTTTCCTCAAAGCAAACTGCTTTCGGTATCGTTTAGTTTATTTAACTTGACACACCGTTTCCAAGGTAAATCAAGCCTTTTCTGCGATGCACTTGGTAATTTTGCACCTTAATCAGATTATCAGGAGATACATGAGGGGATACCCCTCACTCCAAATTTTCTCGTCACACCATTTCCCTCTCGGCGACAGATTTTTCGTATACCAGATTCACATAAACAACGGATCTTCGGTGGAATCGGGTCTAAACCAGTGATCTTCCGATCTGGAAGTCGATACCTTACCACCAAGACACCGCGACTCTCCGAATGTTAGCAGATAATTAAACCAACAACTTACCAGACGATTCATATCCTTTTAATGAGAAAAGTCTGTCTGTTTCACTTATATTCTGAGTCTTCAAAACAGTTCTGCAATGCGCATGCAATGCATTTATAAACAGAATCAGTATTATTTCTTTTCTCACACACCGCATCTTTTCCTTCACTTACGAATAGCTCTTTTGAAGAAATGTTTCCAACGATATCATTTTTTATCTATCTATTCATTTCCTAACACAAGTGCATTCTAAAGAAGATAAATCTTTGTTCCGACGGCGTGTGTCTTGGTCGCTCAAGGTTCGTACTTGTGGACTGTGGTCGGCGCGTGGCTTGACTAATCTCTCGGAAGCGCTCAAGTGAACCGATGCACTGATGCCATCTGGCTATTTGCCACCACAACGCGGGAAACACCAGATGCACTTACAAGCAAACGAGTCACATCAATTCTTCCTGTTCCGAGGACGAGGAATAACGCGAACCTCGGATGATGAAGCTCATGGAAAGACTGGCCGTAGAAACTCAGCTTTACCCAAGAGCTGAAATTTTGTGAGTGCAGGTACCCCTTCCCTGTAATAACATAGAAAAAGTTTTAATTTTTTTATCGTATAGTCATCTTCATTTGTGAAGCTCGTAATCTCGATCGGTAGTTTCAAACCGAAATTGAAATTAGAGGATGGTATCTGTTCTTTCAAAAATGCGCTCATCTACGATAAAGTTTTCCCGAAACTTTATTTAAAAAATATAGGTATATGCTTAATAGATTTAACTTTCATTCTTATTATTTTCCATACGAAGAGAAAGGTTAGAAATCGAGATTCTGATGAATATTCGTACTTCAGAGTGAATAATAAAATATATATATATGTATATATATATCAAATTATGTCTGTTTGCCTATTTGTATATATGCGATCACAATAACTCAGAAACGGTAAGGATCAGAAGTATGAAATTTAGTATGCAGTGTCTTGCTCTCAAACTGAACGCCCTTATCAGATTGTGCACAAAATCCGACAAAGAAAGGTATTGCTTCCGTCTGTTCGTGTTTAAGCTAATTTATCACGAAAACACAACAAGCTAGGAGCTTTAATATTTTGAGCCGGGAGTTGAAAATAGCCCAAGCCAAAAGAGCCCCAACAGAACAACACGAAAAAATAGCCCGAGACAAAATAGCTAAATACAAAATAGTCCGGGATAAAAAGGACTTATTATTTACTATTTTATAATACATGACAATAATTCATTGCTGCGCAAATATGTGAATATCCCTGTGTATTATATAACAATTATAAGTTTTTTAAAAATATCATTCAGAATTGGAATTTGGGCAATTTTTTCGTGGCTATTTCGGAACGGGCTATTTTGATTTGGGCTATTTTGACGGGATACCATTTTGAGTACCCCACAATTTTGAAACTCCGTCAGAAGGCAAAGGCGCACCCCAAACAACAACGCCTTCTCCAAACTTCCGTGTCACATAAGCAGGAAGATATTCGACGTTAGATTTAACATGCACTAGACACACATGTATGGTGGATTTTAAAGAAAGTGAACTTTGAACCTGGAACCCTAAGACTCTGTAGCCGATATTTTTGCATGAAACTACCACGCCAATAGATTAATTTGCGAGAATTTATTTCATAAAAATTAGGAACGTATTTTATCTCGAATTTCAAAATAATATGATACAATTTCATGTAAAATTGGATGAGAAATACTGAGCTGAAAGTTCTGTTACCAATAGATAATAAGACGCGAAAGACGCTCTAAGGAGGAATTTCAATTCCGTTTCGGGGGGATGGGATTTTCTTCCAGAAACATATGTGAAACGTGCGTATTGGATGAGTGTTTGCTTACGAACATGTGTGAAAAGCAAAAGTGATACAATTGACAACAGAGAACTGAACCGGTTGAGAGGAAGTTCCAAGGAGAATAGGGTTTCCTTAGCTGGAAATAATGGGAACCTTTGGTAAGTCTACAATCGTCTATGACTAGTTATATGGAATGTGCACAACCTTTCTGATAAGGTAGAACCGTTCGTGCCCTGCTTTCATGCGAATAGATTTGGCCTCTTGCAAAAGGATAAAGTGCCTCCACAAAAGTCCCGAGAGGCTACACTGGAGATTTACTGTTACTACTCAAGCCCTCAAATTTCAACTGCATAGAAAACATTTAGTATGCCATATAATACGCAAGCGGTTAGAGAAATACAAGCCCTATGTATTCACTGTAATCGTGATTGGTCTGCAGAAAATATTCTATACTATCTATAGCACATTTTCAGAAGCTCTTGGAACATATTGCCTGTCGAATTTCTGCAGTCCTTCGCTTTGTTAGTAACCTAAAAATTATTAGACTGACGTATCAATTTTCCTAGCCTTTGTGTGCAATTATTTGCATAAATTAATATGACCTTTAATACGCTTAGTAATACCAATTTTAGGTGCATTCCTTATAAGATGTCGATTCTTTAAAAACTCTCTTAATCTATATTCTGATTGAAAACAATCGGCATTATGAACAATGCCTTTTATGCAATTAGTGCTACCATTTAGACATGCACTTCTTTTAAATTGTCGATTGTTTTCGAACTTCTGATGAATATTAATTTACAAAACAATCTTATAGCTTCGCTATGTGTGCTATGTTTTCTTAATAATCTCTAAGAGCATATTTTCTAAATTTTTGATGTGTACAAATTGAGTTGGCAATAAATGCATTTTATTAAAGTATTGTAGACCTTTAATATTCCATACCTCTCAGCCACATGAAAATTTAGCATTACACAAAAATAAATGAATAAAATGAGTGAAAATTTAGTGTTTTTTTGCTTAATTTGTAACTCAAAAGTAATATATTTTACTTACTCACGCATTTGCCTCCCTTTTCAGCTGTATTCACTTGGCAGACACACTTCTTTCCTCTGGATTCAAAACTGCACTTCCCACGAGGACCGCTGTGGCATTCTATGAAATATGAAAAATTTCGTACAATACTCAAGTTCTAAATTACAATAAATTATTACAACTAATATTATTCAAGAATAGTAATGTGTGTGAGGTTCTTATAAGAAGGCAAATTTTGGAATCCTAGAGATAGCTAATTGTGTGAATAAGGAAAATTGAGTGTTTCGATTTTTAAAATGTTACCATTTACTTAACTAACCCTATTTGTTTGAGAAATAGCTCTGTACCGATGACTATCATTTATTCACTGGGAAGGTTTTTAACAAAATTCAATGACTATATGCATTCTCGCAGTATGATGGTATGTAGGAGCTTAGTGCCCTTTAGATGTGAAAATCTTCTTTCTTCTTCTTCTTTCTAATCCTTCTGATCTGAATCAGATCAGATCCATGAAGTCTTTCGCCTTCATCAATACGAAATCCAGTCGCTTAAGCAGGTCATCATACACCAAGGCAACACTGTCAAATAAATGTTGCGGAGTGGCCTTAATCATGTTGCAATTTGTGCAGATATTGAACTTCTTATCACCACGAGAGAATCTGAGGGTTTTTAAGTGACCGGAAGTTAAGCGAGCCAAATCTGTTTGGTATTTACCATCCCCCTTAAAATGTATAGTAGCACCGGGGCCTTCACTGCGATACCATGAATGAGCTGGTGGATGCCTCCAAGAAATGTTAACAAAGGCCTTTCTTCTTGAGTATAACTCAAGGTAGGTCAAGGGTTCAAGGGCATAGGCCTGAGGCATGGTAGGACCTTCTTTAGCAAGACTATACCCAGATAGCAATTTTAGTTTGCATCAAATTTGCAGCAGACTTGCACTGCAAATCTGCAAGCTTTCTGCAAATTTGTCACGACAAGTGTGCAAGTGTGAAACAAGCTTGCAGCAAGTTAACGCAAGCCTCGAAGTCACCATAGGACGAACTTGCAGCAAGCTTGCATTGCAAATTATAGCAAAAACAGAGTACGAACACAACCCAGGATAGAACTCGCGACCTACCGGTTCGGAAGCTGACGCGGTAACCACTCAGCAGGTTAAACTCTGAGAGGAGAAGATATCGTTCGTTCGTATCATCGTTCCATTCGATTCGTATACGATTTATTTTAAACTATTCTCTTGATTTCATTAATTTTTTGAGTTGCGAATATGATTTGAAGTCAAAGAGAGAGCAATTTTCGCTAATAACTACGTTTTGTAAAGTAAAATAAATTATGAAATTAGAGTTCAAATGTAATTACTTTAAAATGAGACAAAATGTATAAGTTATTATTTTTCAACAAACATTGACTGTTTTTTGGATTTAATTTGTTTATAAACGTTAAAATTTCAACATTAAGAAAAAGGCGATATAGTTTTCTTTAAAGTGCGAGTAATATATTTAGTAAAAAGATGGAAAATGTTTCAAAAATTTTTTTATAAAAAAGTTAGCTTTTTTTACAAATTATCATTGATTTATTGAATTAATAAACAGAAGGACGGTCTAGGAGATGCTATTAAAAATCGGATGTTTTTTTAAAACAGAGACAGAGATAATTATCTCTTTGTGCTGTCATTGTATCAAGCTTGTTTTGCAAACTTGCAGTAAGTTTGATTTGCAAGGGAGGTGGCGCTGTTTGTCACATCGAACTTGCAGCAAATGCGTTGCAAGCGAGGGTGGCGCAAGTTGTCACAGCGAACTTGCTACAAGTTCGTTTCAAGTTTGACGTGTCAAATTTTGCCATGACAAGGGAATATCAAGTCAAAATCAAACTTGCTGCAAACTTACGTGCTATCTGGGTAAGCAATATCGTTATATTTTAAATTTACATGTGATGGTGTCCATTGTAGATGAAGAACACAAGAATTGCACAGGGTCTTGAGTTTGCTAAGGATATCCATTTCCCTCCGGTCACTAACATCTCTCCAATTATCAAGATATTGGACAACACTTTGGCTGTCCGAGAGAACCCATATCTCACCAAATAATTGATGTTCCAGAACAAAGTCTAAAGGCATATCAATGGAGATCATTTCGGAGCGGAAAACTGAGAAGTAGTCAGCATTTCTTCGTTTAAGAGAAGTTTCCCCTGACCATGCTTAACAAAAACCCGACTACCTGTATGTCCAATTTCATACTTGCTGCCATCAGTGTAAATCAGAGTAGCTTCAATAGGTATATTATTGATCACTTCGAGAGCAGCTTGTCTTAAGTATTCCGGATGCTAGGAGGATTTATTAGTGTGAGTCAATAACTCTGTATGGAAGAACACACTAGGCAAAGAGTGTAAAGTAGACGCAAGAGGGTTTAAAGAATTAAACTCAACAAGAGAATGCAATGCATCCATTTTCAAAGCATGGCAGAGGGGACTACTCTTTTTCAGTCTTTGATTATTTTGCCAACTTCTTAAAAAGTTAGCAGTACGATGTTGATTATTATAACTAAACAGTTTACTAAAATATTTTTAAGATTAGGGACACTTCTTAGGCGCTAGGGCTGCAAATCAGTCTCATAGAGAATTATATTAGCCCGGGTGCTACCACGTAGTTCGGTGAATATGCGAGCCACACTCAACTATAGCCTTTCCAACTTATCAAGATTTGTATCTGAGGCAACCCTATAAACCTGGTAACCATATTCCACAATCGGTCTGATAAGAGAAACATAAGTTGTCCGTAAAGTCCCGGCATCAGAGCCCCAGTCGCAGCCGGAGATAAATTTCAAGCCTTTGTTACGAGCAAATAGATGTGTTTATTACACGTGATCTCAGGATCAATGACAAACCCGAGGTATTTGGGGTTCCTCTCGCACCGCAAGATGTGACCATTAAGTGAGATTTTAGGGCAATATCTGTATAAATTTCTGTTAGTTATAAAGAACCCAGTTACAGATTTAAGATATTAAAACAAAGCTTGTGATCCGTAGCAAAATCCTGTATACGTTGAATTGCATTATTTAAACTGGATTCAATCTCATCAATGTCTGAATCACTACACCAAAGTATTATGTCATCAGCAAACAGACCAATCCTGCAATCACCAGCAATAACAGATTCGATCCTGGAAATATATAAAGAAAAGAGGATAAGACTCAAAACAGAGCCCTAAGGAATCCCCTGTCTTGATCTAAAACTGCTATACAGCAATCCATTATATTTTTACATTCAAAACTCTATTTCTCAGAAAATCATAAATCCATAAAAGCGCTTTACCATCAATAGCAGATCTATCATATAATTTGCTGATAAATTTATACACTATATGCCCAAAAGTATCCGGACACTTGCAGATTTTCACATTTTTTGAATTTCTCCGGAATGGTTTAACCGACTGCCTTTAAACTTCGGACATGTAAAGAATAGACAATAACTCACATTTTACATTGAAGATTCGGTCTTGAGGGCAATTAGGGGGCCGTCTACAAACTGACGAAGACAAAAAAGTTTTTGGCCCACCCCGCTTCACAGAATACTGATAACAAGATGAAACTTTCAGAAATGGTAATGTTTAATGTGCATAATATTTACAGGAATTTTTATAAACTTAGCGCAAATATTTGGGAAGATATAAAGGTTTTCTTAAAAACTCTCAAATTTTCCCACCTGTTTTTTGCTTATAACATGCAGAGTTTTCTTTCATATTATACGAAACTTACAGAAAAGATGACAATTTCTTAGAGAAGCATTTGTGTAAAGGAAAAGAATTGTTGAATATTACAGGAATTAAGAGCAATTTTAGTAAATAGTGTTTTACTGCGCATGCGCGAAACATAGTGTAATTTTTCTTTCGCAACTTTAAAGCCAGATATAAAGGGCAACTTATATAAAAAAATTCAGTTCAATATCATTAGTATTCGGAAAGATATCGGCATTACAACGAGCAGAATGTTAGTTCCTGTCGAAGAAAAGCTAAAAGATGAGGAGTTGTACACAAATTGATATTTTTTAAACTTATATCTTTAAATAGTTATATTGAATTGTATAGCGCTTAGAATTTGCTGCATACCCATGAACACTTATCAATTACGTGCATAACTTAAATTCCAGCTAATTAGGCACTATAAATAATAAACATTTTATTACTTTAATTATATTATTTACATGATTATTAACAAGTTGCATATTACAATTTTACGGCCAAACGATATTTTTAAATATATTTATTTTATGGCGAAACGATGGTGTTCATGGGTATTCAGCAAATTCTAACCACTATACAATTCAATATAACTATTTAAAGATATAAGTTTAAAAAATATCAATTTGTGTACAACTCCTCATCTTTTAGCTTTTCTTCGACAGGAACTAACATTCTGCTCGTTGTAATGCCGATATCTTTCCGAATACTAATGATATTGAACTGAATTTTTTTATATAAGTTGCCCTTTATATCTGGCTTTAAAGTTACGAAAGAAAAATTACACTATGTTTCGCGCATGCGCAGTAAAACACTATTTACTAAAATTGCTCTTAATTCCTATAATATTCAACAATTCTTTTCCTTTACACAAATGCTTCTCTAAGAAATTGTCATCTTTTCTGTAAGTTTCGTATAATATGAAAGAAAACTCTGCATGTTATAAGCAAAAAACAGGTGGGAAAATTTGAGAGTTTTTAAGAAAACCTTTATATCTTCCCAAATATTTGCGCTGAGTTTACACAAATTCCTGTAAATATTATGCACATTAAACATTACCATTTCTGAAAGTTTCATCTTGTTATCATTATTCTGTGAAGCGGGATGGGCCAGAAACGTTTTTGTCTTCATCAGTTTGTAGACGGCCCCCTAATTGCCCTCAGGACCGAATCTTCAATGTAAAATGTGAGTTATTATCTATTCTTCACATGTCCGAAGTTCAAAGGCAGTCGGTTAAACCATTCCGGAGAAATTCTAAAAAATGTGAAAATCTGCAAGTGTCTGGATACTTTTGGGCATATAGTGTATCTCCAGACCCTGTCAAAAGCTTTGGTCAAATCAAGTAAAATCGCAATAGTATGATTGGTCGGGTTTTTTTATTTTGTACATCTCCCACATGTTAAGTAGAAAACAGTATTTGATCTTGAGTACAATGACCTTTTCTAAAACCATATTGTTCCGCTGGGAGCAAGTTATTAGATTCCAAATGAAGGTTAATGCTATTAATGCGTGAATATCTAATTTTACTTAATGCAATTTGAAGAAACAGACAAATAAAATTGCCAATAAACGAGGATAAGGTTTAGATGAGAAAAATACACCAGAGAATGCTGCAAGCTTTCCTCAGAAGTCCAAAGCAATCTCAATTTCAAGTATATGGTCATTCCAAGCAGCTTCTGGAATGCGACATTATGTGCCTTACTTATTCTTTCACAATACTTGCTTGCATCGTAAATAGTGAGCTTTCGCATTGTATTTTTTCATGTTGATGCGAATGTATTTTCAACGAAGGTGATATCTTCAAATTCAGCCGTTTAGATGTCACACTCTACAGGGCGTACATGAAATCCACAGACGGACTTAGAGGGGTGATAGCTCACATCAAGACAGAAAAATAATGCTAAGGAAACAGGGGGTCGAAAATGAAACGCATAATCCATGAAGGCAACATTAGCATTCTGCAGAGAGGAATGAATACAAATATTAAAATTTTAAGTAAAAATGTCTTTATTTTTTATAATAAATGAAAAAATTTGTATTCTGAAATTTATCTTTTAAATCACGAAACGTAGTAAAAATAAAAGTGGAACCATATGCCGCGGGTGCATGATTTTCGAGAAATATGTGTAAGAAAAGGTCACACCCAGTAAACATTATTTAGTCGGACATTCACGATCTCTCCATATCACGCAAATTGGGTCGCACCGCGCCAAAATCGGTCATCGATGCGAAAATCCGATGAGAATTTGTGTGGTGCAGTATAAAGTTTAGAAAATACAACTTCTGCTAAAATCCATTAGGAGAGCTGGGCCAAAAAACTGAAACGAGACAGGTTTAGGAACGTGGGAAAGGATCCTGAAGCTCTCTCTCGAAAGAGAAAATCACAAAACCACTGAGGTAGTCCCGTTTCTGAAAGTGGGAGAAGGAATAGGTGCAGTAGTCGTAGGGGATCGGAGTGCCCGTAAGTGATGGACTTTTTTTCTTGCCCACGGCGACCCTGCTTAAGGTGATGGATTCGCTGTTTGCGCGGTCTGGCCCGTGAATGACCTACCAAATGGATGGGCTGAAAATTGGAATGGTGTTCAGTGCTACCACGCCATGTGCGTGGTGTGGAGCTATAGGGAAGTTCAGCTTTAGGAACAAGATTATGGGTAACGCAGAGTTTACTTATGGAGGGGATTAAAATGACGACTTCACTCAATAAGACATACACGCAAATGTTGTATAATAGTAACTGCACAAAATCCAACATCTTATTATTCATAAAAGGAAACCTATCATGCGATCCCGTTACTATTTTTTTCTGTAGTAACTTGAGCTCTTTATAGCATTTCATTCAGGTATCCCAGCAGGAGAAAATCCATACGAGTGAGTTCTGGCAACTGTGAAGGGGAATACAACTGGTTATATCAGACAATAGTGCTTATATCATATGTCTTAGCTGAGACGCGATACATTTTCGTTCGTATTTTTTTTTTCAGAATTTGTCATAGAATAATGAGTTTTATCAATTGTTATGTACTCGGACTACTTCCATAGCATATTACATTCTTATTGTAACGAATTGTTTTCAGGCTTCAGTCTTATATAATGGACGAAAACGGATTTACCACTGTTTTTTCATGCATTGTTTCTCGAGGCACAGACTGCAGGTATTGTTTAATGTTAATGTTTGTAATTGTTTATATTAAAGCCTGAAAAAAAGTTCTTCAAATTTTCAGGACGACTCAACTACTTTTTTGAAAATAACCAAAGTAAAGTATATTTTTGATATTAAAAACGGCTATTGCTTTATGATGTGACAGTATTTTTTCACGCAGCATATTGGACAATCTTCCACAGGGCGTAACGGCTTTTATTTTCGATAATCAAATGCTTGATTTTTTTCAGGTCTTCTGTTTTAAGTTGCTGAACAATGTTCATTCCTGGCAAGCCCCGACGCAGCGAGTGTCTCAATTTTGCAGGTGCATGAGATACTAAAAAAGCCAACAATAAAAACAAATGTTTTTGATGGTGTCTAAAATGCATACGTGTTCATATAGTATAATATAATTTTCGAAGAAGTTTATTTTTAATTAAAAATCGGAAGATTGTATTTTGAACAAAATTTATTCCATTCAATAGAAGATAAAAAAAAAGCTTACAAATTTATGAGAGAACGGACGAAAAAAAATCCAGAAAAATATTAATAAAAATCAATAATATAAGAGTAAATTAATATTCTCGAATGAAAATCAATACAATCAAGTTTTATCAAGATAAATATATTTTTTATGTCCAAATGTAAATCATATTCACTTTTCATTTTAAAAATTTTGGTCTACATCTTTACTGTATAGAGCTTTAATTGAGGCTATTTATTTATTTAGCGAATATCTAGTGTAATGTAGAACTCCAAAATATGGGAAATAGAATGAAATATGGTGAAGGTGGTTGATTGTCTGTTAGTTACAGAGTAGTTTTAGAGTAAAAACACAATATAAGACAATATGCCTACAATACATTTTAAATTTAGAAACCACAATATAAAATACACTTGAATCACAAGGCAACTGATTAGAATTTATGAGTAACAGATCACCACACCATGATTAATTTATATGTTTTAAGCCAATGGCCAAAAGAGAAGAATTGCGTATCAGTTAAACATCCAGGTTCAAAAATATAAATTTAAGAAAAAAAGTCAGTTCGGGATAATTCTTCTGAAGTCAGTGTACCATGAGATAAATGATGACAGAGGCATATTTATTAAAATAAAACAATTTATTAATGATCTAGTTATGTTCTTGGCTATATATTTAATATCACTTCAAAACACAAAACAAAATCTTTCATTCAAATTTGGAGAGGGCCCTTCCATTACAAAATCCCACACACAATGAAATGCCTTCTTGGCTGAATTTACTCAGAATTACATTCATTTTGCCTACTCAATTTCATGTTATCTAAATACTTGTACCATTTAACGTTAATTTGAAATATTCTCTGCGTCAAAGTTACGTGTAACTAATTTTTGTTTACAAAAGGGTATGCAGATAAGATTTGTAAATCATATTTATATAAATAAATACCTTGATTTGTGCCAATTAATAGGTGTAATAATATGGCATATAAACATTAGCAATAGAACTGAAACACTATCTTAATAGCTAATCATTTGTGATAAATCAATATATGTATGAATAAGTAGGCAAGTACATAAATGATCTTTCTCAGAATTCTTAGATGTAAGCAATTAGATCTGAAAACTCGATTATTCATATAGTTCAGCATTATTCAATTATAAGATTCTCACAGATAAATTAAAATCATGTCAAATTGTTGTACTTCTTAATATCATGAACTTATTTTAAACAATTAATTCATATCCCTCAAAAAGAGAGAAAAAAATTATTTAAGATACGAAATCAAATCTCAGCTGAATTCTATTTACTCTTAAATTTCAATGCTTAAATCTTTACTTAACTATATTGCTGTTGTAGCACGGCGACTCCCCACGGAATTCATTAGGCTTTTTGGTCAGGCACAGCAGTGGATGTCAGCACCTTTCAGCTCCAGCAAATTGTTTCCGCTACTAGGACAACTTCAGGTGCGTCAGCTTCTCGCACAGGAGTAATGGATCAGGATCTGCATCTTCAGGTGGGACAGCTTCTTGTAGTCGGCCAGGCACTCAGGAATAATGGGTCAGTATCAGCATCTTCATGTGGACAGCTACTTGGCGTCGGCCAGGCACTCAGGAGTAATGGTTCAGGATCTTAAGCCTGGTGTGAGGAACTTAATGGCGCAGAACGATTTCCTACGCCATCATTGTCCTCTCGAATCGCCATCACGCCACCGTTTATCTTCTTTTCCTTTTTCAAAATCAGTTCTTGGACAGTCTACTTTTTCTTAGCACATCATGCTACCTTAATAAAAATGGCTTGTGAAAAAAATCCTTTTCTCTCGCGAGAGCAATCTCCTCATTTTTCCACCCCAAGAATGTTTCCTTTCCTTCGCAAACACTGCCATTTTGAATCGCCAGGGGGATCGCCGAGCACACGCCAACCATTGCCAAAATCGAATAAGATGAAAGGCACAGGTAGAATTAATTATTATGTGCCAAGGGAAGCCAATCTAACCAAACACTCCACGAGTAGTTAGCTCAAGCAGTTAATTGCTGACCTCTTGACTAACTGGAGCGAGGCTGTTATCTCCAGCGAATGCCAGAATGTTTCCTTTAATTGGGAAAAGGGCTCAATTTTTAAGAAGTTAATGCCTCTAGCTGTCATCGCGCAACGGAAGTAGGGGCGTGTCGAGGCAGGTGGTCAAAAAATGCTGGACCAGCGTTTCCGCCTAACAAAGTAAAACCGAAGTCCTAAGGAGCTTTGAACATCAAGAAACAGGTCAGAGGTCAACAAGGAATGCGCCCACATCCGCTCCGGAATGACAATCCAGAGACTTTGGGTTCTTTTAGTAACTTTCCGCAAGGAGTAGGATTGCGTTCAAACTGAAATGTTTGGGTTCGATAATTGGCTTTTGAAACACGTGTACTAAAGGGTCAGAAAAGCAGCTGTGGATCGGTTTTCGCTCTTAGAGAAGTGGTTTGCAAAACATCAAAAGGTTTCTATTATAGTTACACATGTAATGGAAGTTTATAAATTAAACTCAGAAAATTATTAACATTTAGAATTAAAATAAATATCAATTAAATATTTTATATTAAATACAGAAAATTATTACATTTAAAAAGGTAGAAATTGTTGAAATTTAAATCTGTTAAAAATTTGTATCTTAGTGAAAAACAAAAGAACTTTGTCATTTCAACATGACACTTGACAGTCCTCTATGCGTTTTGACGAAAAGATCAGCATTAGTGAATCCAAAGTTCATTGTCCATATTTGTTCGAAGATAATAATCACACTTCAATGCACTAAATTATCTTGCACAAAGAGTTGAATATAAATGTAAGATCTGATCGAGAGGAATAATTTTGAAAGCAGAAGATAAAACATATCGTAACTCAAATGCTACTTTCAAAACATCGATAAGATTCAAGCAGATTTCTTTGAATCTTGAACTATTTGTAATTCAACACGGAAAGAGTCTCATTCGGAATGAGATCCTGCCAGTGAATTTTCAGATTTAATTAAACAATTATTTCTGTTAACTGGAATGGCTGTTCAGAAGGTCCAACCATTGAAAAAGCTTTTATTAAATCATCTTGGACTCATAAAGTAAATCATATGAAAAAAAGGTTTAAATTCTTTTCTGTAAAGCGTCATCAAGTCAACATCAGAGATAATTTCAGGATTGCTGTGTGCCTTAATGTTCCCCGGACATATTGTAGAAGTTTATTGGTGTTCTTCATTTGCATTCGTCTCTAAATTGTGCACCCTGATTAGTTCTTTTATTATCTAACTCCAGTTTAGGTGCCATTATTTCGTATCCATCTTCTTATTTTAATGCATAAAGCTTATTATGTGGAATTCGAAAATTTGTTACTGTCGGTAGAAAATGGAAACGAGACATATTTATTGAAATTACGTATGATGTACTTAAAAAAATGTCGGCTAGTTTTCTCATTCCCTTTATGATTCGATGTAAGAATGCGAGTTTTCAAATTAGTTCCTTAACATTTTTTGTTATTATCATCATTATTGTTTGTCGGTTAGCCACATCTATTATGTTATATGACATATCATGGAAATTCATCAGAACTGATAGATATTTAAAAAAGTCGCATGATCTATTTCTTATCTAATAGAGCAAGAGTAACCTATTTCTTTATCTGAGAGCAAAACATAAATTTCGACGAATATCAGTACTACAGTCACATATATCAGTAACGGCATTTTTCCGAGCTGAAAATCATAGTTTCACCGCTACTTCAAACTCTGCAAGCTGTTTCTTTCGGAAAATGAAATATTTCAACTAAACACTAATGAAAAATTTCGCAAAAATAGTGTCTTGAGAAAGAACAGTGCCACGTTTTTAAACATTGCATCATATTTCTCCAAATGGAATCAATGTGCAGAGTCAGATATTACGTCTGATTTCCTTTTTTCACAGTTTGCTGTCTGATTTGACTAAAATGCAATCTAAGGCAAGTATAGGGGGTGGGAAAGAAGTTTCAGAACCCACCCGCTCTTTTCGCCACGTCCCTTTTGTCAATTTTCTAACCGAGGCTAGATATCTCTTGTCGTACTAAATTTGGCATAGGTTAAATTCTAATCCAGTGCACCGACTATTTCTATAGAAAAAGTAATAAATCAGAATACAGGACATCTCATAAGTTATGACATTTTCTTCTTCAAAGGAATATTTCATGTTACTGATGGCTCAAGATTACCGCTAAATAATTGGTCAGAAATAAAAGAGTTATTTAATTTCAAATGCCTTTTACAGTAATTTTCTTTTTTACTATTATAATAATAAAACTAATAAAAGTGTAAAATCACGCTTTTATTAGTGCAGCAAAAAGTAGAGAATATGTTTCTCAGAAATACGAAAATGTGCACAAAAATAGGAAAAGCATGAGTCATTTATATAAATGCTCTAAGTAAACTGAAATTGAAATCAAATTCATAATACATTTTTAATTATTACGAATGTCTGTTATTTTGTTTTACATGATAATCAATATGATTTGATATCCTTAATATATGGTGTTTAGCGCTTGATGCATTAACGATTTTGTTTTAACATTCTGAATCTAAAATGGAATCAATGCCGCGTGATTCAAATACACCAAACAGTAATAGACTTTGAAGATGTCGTCATTTACTTCGCTGAGGAGTCAATTAATGTCCTGACATTAGAATCTGACGAACACACCGAAATAATCCGTCGACATTAGTGCCGTAAAGAAGGAAATGTCGAGATGTCATTCGAGGGGGGATAAAATCCAACGTTGGGTGTTAATAAAGTGTTAACTCCTAACCAAAACTAGAAAGAAATTTCTTTTTGCATTATGACGATAAAATGAATAGAAACAATACGTTACATTTATTCGTATTATCATTTAATACTCTTGATTATCTCACATTGTTGTATGCTATATCAGTTTTAGAAACATGATTAGTATAGACTTCAGAAAAATTCTTTTCAATTTTGTTGAAAATACTAAACTTAAGATAGATATGATATAAAATTAAATTTCGAATTTTTTTTTAAATTATGGAAAAATTGTTAGAAAACTATTCTAAAACCTTTTTTTATCGAGATATATTAAAATAATTTCTAAAATGCATACTTCCTCGCATTACCTCAAAAATAAATTAAGGCAAGAAACAAAGACATTCAAAATTACGACGCTTTGACTTCAAAATCTGGCTAATTAGCGGCATACGGCAGTTAAAAATTGTTTAGGACTTTGGGCATACATATTCCTTGTTAGATAGAGCAAAACAACGGAATGCATTCGGTTTAGCCTCGTAATTGAAATGTAACTCTCCTATAAATTGGACGTTGGGAGTTAACAGGCTTTAATCTGGTCTTCTGCATTATCATGCCCTGTTTATTCGTCGTGAAAATACCTCTTTTCTACATGTTTTTTTCAAAAGTCATCTTAACATTTAGTGTAAAGGCTTTTCCCATTCTTGCAACTTTGAAATGTTAAACTTTTTGAATCTAACAAACACTTTTAACTTGGATTAGGAGTTCTTAACTGAGCCTTTCTGCAAACCAATTTTGACAACTCGCTTTATTTTTTTGAAATTTAATTCGACTTCCTTTAAAATGATTTTGGATTTAATGAGTTTTTTATATATAACCGTACCCTACGAGTTTTGGCGCAGTAGAGCCATAACTGGCCCTTGTTCTTTTAATCCCTAAACGAAGTAACCGACTAATAGAATATCGTCACCTAACAAGCAACACCACATATTGAATTTTTTTGAAATTTCAATGAGGAAGAGAATTTTTCGCAACAGTTACGAATATTTCTGAATTTTTGTTAACATCCGATATGAGCATGAGACCACATGTTCCTACCAGACGTGAAAAAAATTTTAAATAGTCGTTAGTGATTGCGAGAAATTCAATTATTTCTTGCTCTTTGAAATTTCAAAAATTGAGAAAAGTGGTGTTGCTTGTTAAGCAACGATATGTCACTTACCTACGCATTTCCAATCTATTTCATATGTAAAAGGAGCACAGATACATATCTTGAAATATCCTTGGAAGCTGCAAAATCCATCGATACAACAGTCACATTCTGTAAAGTAGAAGCATATGATGAGCATCACATATAAGAGTACATAAATATAACATTACATAGAAGAAGAGTTCAAAGAGATGATGCCGCGGTGACCTCGTGGTAAGGTCTCGACCTCGAGGTCGAAGGGTTCCAGGTTTGAAACCCGACGGAAGTTTGGAGAGAGGGGGTCCAGCTCAGGTGTCATCCTCGTCATCTGACCGCGGTTCACAATTACGAGGTCCGTCCCATAATGGCGGACGTAAATTTAACTAAACTAAACTAATGAGTTCATATGCACATCAGGCATAGTTGACAGAGTTATGCACTTTTGGAGTCAACTCTTTCTAATTATTTGAAACAATAATGTCCCAAAATTCTTGTAAAGAATAGTCAAAACAATAAATGGCTATCGAATAATAATTTCCCATTATATGATTTGCTGAATATTGTGGAATCACTTAAAGGCCCGTATTATCAATTTCCTACATCTATCAGGATATGAAGAAATCTAAAAATTACTTGAAATTAAGGCCTCGGTCTTTTGCTCGATAAAGGGTTAAAACAACTTTCAAATTTCACAGTCTAGCTCGCTGCATTTTTGGGTTGTAGTGCTCACAGACACACAGTCAGACAGATAAAAAATTGTGTTTTTTGGAC
Organism: Araneus ventricosus; assembly: GCA_013235015.1. Taxonomy (NCBI): domain Eukaryota; kingdom Metazoa; phylum Arthropoda; class Arachnida; order Araneae; family Araneidae; genus Araneus; species Araneus ventricosus. The sequence continues at coordinate 59,144 of BGPR01006885.1, forward strand.
TCTGTTAGACAAAAACGTAAGGATTCACCAAAATTCGAGTTTGAATTTTATTAACTTTCTCTTTTCATACTTTGCATACGAGAAAATAAAAAATACTGCGTAATAAAATCGATAAAAAACTTTTAGAAATGTTTTGTGAATTCATCGGATATTTCCGATAAATATGATTTTTCTCTGTAAGTGTTGCTTATACATGGAACGCTTCAACAGATATCATGCTGATAACATCTATCATAATGATAAAAATGGTGCTTGAAATGGAAATATGATTTGGAATTACCCTCTTCAGGAAATACTCATAAATCGAAACTGATACTCTCAAGTGCTACTTGTCTGCGTAGCGTCGTAGAAAGGATCAAAGAATTGTTTCGAGATAGATAGTACATATTGATACTAAAAGATATCTCAGCAGATAGTAATATCACTAAAAAGAAGTTTGTTGACATCTTTTCGTTTTCTCGTGGCCAGAGATAACCATAAAAATTTGTTTGCTACTGAATAGGAGAGATTCGCCGAATTTGCACCACCTGGACAGCGCCAATTTAAAGTGATGGAGAAGTAATTTTAATAAAATTCAAGTAGTGAAATTTCTTTGAAGTTAATTATCTTCATTAAAGTGTAATTAACTTTTTATAAAATATACTTTAAATTAGGAAACAAATAGCTTTAAAAATTTTGACATCGCTGTAATCAAGGAAACCGTTTCTTTAGGTTGAACCATTGGGAACACAGGTTAAACCAACAATTTCTTGAAACTAAATAAAAGCAAAGATATTTTCTTTCTGAAATTCGCACCAGTACATAATACATCAACCAAATATGACATTTTAAGCACTATATCACTTACTTTTCTCACTTTGTTTCCTCACAATTGATACTAAAGCCATCCAGTGTTGGATACTTTTTGATCCAACACTGAATGGCTTTAGTGTCTTTTTATAAGTGTTTTTGCTTTGACTTATTCCAATTCAAAAATGACTTCTATAAGCGATAACTGCTTTCTGAGCTATTCTTGTAATTTAAGTTTATAATCCCATTGATTTGAATAGTCCAGTTAGGCAATTGTTTGCGGTCCAAGCTATGCAACTTTCGGGCCCCTCAAAGAAACCCCAAAAGAAAACGAAAAGAAACCCCTCCACTAGCTTTATTTTTAAACTAATTTAACAAAATTATTAAAATAAATTATAGCCGAAGAAACTTCTTATCTAAAGTGATAATGACATATTTTCCTAGTTAATTTAAAACAGATTAAGGAATTTTTGGTTTTTGTAAAAATAATTAATGGATGATAGCTAAATATAAACCCTTGCTCTCCTATTTACTCCGTAAAGTTTTAATGGAATTGAAGATATGACACAATCTAGGCACCGGTCTGAATTCAGTGACTCTCTCTTATAATTGTTTAACCCTTTAACTGCGGGTACTTTTAGTATGGCAGATCGCTCTAAACGCAAAAAATAAATACATGACATATATAGTGTGATACAGTGACGGATCTAACATATGTGCATGAATAAGAATGCATTGTATTAAGTATGCATTATGTAACGATAAGTATTTAAAGCTTTATTTTAGTTATTTTTATAAAAAAAATAGTTTTATAATTTAGTGGTAAAATAAACGATAAGAAAGATATAGATAACGGAAAACAATATCATACAAAGAAAGCCAAGAAACAAAGATAAACTCAGAGCTAATCGGAAAAAACAAACAAGGAATCCAATCTAGTCCATTTTTTCAAGGGCTAAGGACTTTATTCAAAATAATAATTGGGAAATATTTCTGTAAGAAGCTTGCATTACGCCAAATATGGCTTCTCTTAGCCCGAAATTTCCCAACAAAAGACAAAGGAGATCTGTACATCAAAAAGCATTATTTCAAAAGAAACAGGAAAAACCGAAAAATAATAACGCCAATAAGATAGATTTAAAAATATCAGCCATCTGCCTCTTTAAAGGTAGCCATCATAAATATAAACTTACCCCATTCCCAGAAAAAAATAGAAAAAATTGTCCTCACGTAACCAGAAACCCACATAAACTTTCTGTTAAAAAAAGTTATCAGTAATTTTTTAAAGAAACACTAGTCCAATGGTGCCATCTATATTCGAAAAAACAAAACAGAATAAGTAAAAACAGGAATTTTTTAGGGAATGGAACTAATTAGACACATTAATAAAGCCCTTAGTTTCCATCTATGCCTCAATGAATGTTATTTTTTAAAATTGTATATTCCAGACTGCTTTTAAGGATAAGACCTTTAATGCCGTGAATATTAAAAGGGAAATGGTTGTCATTGAGAGTCTTTAAAAACATTGAAACCCATTAAAAACTCATTTTTATTATTGCATATTTTTAAATTCTCTTAGCTTGACTAAAAATTACGTTTCGATACACTCTAGAATCTATATTAGAATGATAATCGCAAAGATGTTTACACTTGAAATAAAATTTAGCTCTTTTATCAAATAGGATAATCAAAGTTTTTTGCTTAGTAATTTCAATTTTAATATCTAAAAAAGGTACCTTTATTTTGATGATACTTCGTTTTATTAAGTTTAAGTTCTTTTGGAAAGCAATTAATAATGAAATCTAAGTTGTCAGAATTTAAAATAAGCAAATCATCTATGTATATGAATCCGTAAATTATATTATTTCTTATAATTTTATCCTCAAAAAAGTGCAAGAAGATATTGGCTAGTTAACTGGAGAATGTGTAACACCCGTCGGAATGCCTGAAATCTGTTTAAAATATTGAATACCATGAAAAAAGATAATTTTCTTTAATGCTGGAATTACAAATTTCGAACCAGTCAGTTTTCTTAATAATAAAGTCTTTAAGAAACCCATAGTACATAAAAAGGCAAACTTCCTTTAATTTATCATGTGGCAGATTACTGTAAAGATTTTCCAAGTCAAAGGGATTTAAATTGCAAATTTTGTTATTATTCAGGAGGTTCAAAACTTCAGCATTATTGCAAATAATGAAGTTATCTTCTTTCTTAATTCCATCTAAAATAATATTTAATAATTTGAAGAAATGTTTGCTGATAGAATAATTATAACATCCTGTTCCACATGTAACAAATCTAAAGCTTGTAGGAGTTTTATGAAATTTAACTTTTGGAAAAAAGATAAGGGTAGTTTAAAGAACAGGTTTTAATTTTGAGTCTTTTAGCAAAAGCCAACATTCTTTTATCTACATCCTTTTTATTGCAGTCTACTAGTTTAAAAGTTGCATTGGAGTTATATTCATTAATCAAAGTTCCTTAAAGTAAAAATTACATAAAATACAAAAATTATTCGCTGCTTTGTCTACATTTGTAATACTAGATTTATTTTTTAAAGTATTGATATCTTTCAAAATCAATTTATTAGCAAATTACCTCTATTTTTACTGTAATTTTTATCAAAATAAAATCTGCTTCTAATTTCTTCTAGAATATTATTTTTCCATTCTCTAAACCCTTCAGTTGGCCAATGGTATCTTCTTGCAACCTTGGAAATAAACAAATCTGAATCTTTGCAAATAGAAAGCAAAGTCTTTTTGAACCTCAATTTTTCCCTGAGTCTAAATTTTGTTCCCCAAACCATTAGATCCTGTAACAAAATAGAGTCAACAATTCCCAAGTCACCAGCAATAATGTGCCCTTAATCTTTATCAATCCAATTTTTATATTTATGATCATTGCAGATATAGATATACATCCTAAGATATAGATAAGCTATTTTATTTATATATAAAATATTTTTATAATTTAGTGGTACATAAGCCACAGCCGCAACAAGTGGTTTATAAACCACAACCGCATCTGGCTAAAACTTAAGTACATTGTTTATAAACCTCACCCGCAGTTAAAGGGTTAATAAGAATTTCTTTATAGATATGTGCAAGATATAACTGACCTATCAGCTGCTGTGCAATCACCAAGCCACGCAATGTACTGCCTTCTGTAAAATATAACTTTATAAAAAGTAGATAATACGGCCCGTTATCGAAGGCATTCGCTTGTCATGACGTCCTTACTATGCTAATGATTAAATGAAACCCAAAAACGAATAGTTGTCAATTCCACTAGTGGTATTTTCTCAAAAGAAACAAGAAATTCTAATAATATCATGTTTCCCATGAAACTTGTAGGAGTCTTTATAAAATATAATACACCTTCGATTTAGAAGTTTGTTGCGGTTTACATAATTTTAAATCGTAGTTTTATGAGTTTCATTTGCTATCGCTTAAACTGGCTGCTGATTCAAGGATGATTCAATAATTCGTAAATGAATGAACGTCAAAAATGCTGTCAGATCAGAAAAAAAATGGAAATTAAATCGGATATGTTTGTCACAAAACAGCAATTATTTCTAGCAAAGTTTACTGTTTAAACCTCCATATGATTCTGCATTGGGTAAAGACATGCGTCATGGCGAGAATCATCTGAGAGAAAAAAAAACTTACAAATGTTTAAAGTGTTCTTTAAGGAGCTCAGTTGTCAGGAGAGAAACTATGTTATTCGCACCATTTAACACCTTTACGATAGAATGTAAGTAACTGGAATGTTCTTTACTGATGTGAAAAAGAGTGTTTCCTTGTATGACAGCTGAGCTCTAAATTGGGGAAAGACATATTTATCATTTGTAAATCATTTCTTGGATCATTGTCTTATCTTATGTAACACATAACTCTTACAAATGCAGAGCCATCAGTTGATAATCGTAAATAGTGCTACAAATGAAATCTGGTTATATGACACAAAAAATTCGACTACATTCCCGTCCTTTCTTAACAAACGAAATCCGTTCATCTTAATTCCCGTGAAAATTATCGATTTTTCAATTTGCTGCTGAATTTTAAATCCCCTTGTATGTAATAAAACTTTCAAAATTGTCTGCTAAGATAAGAAATAGTGATCAATAACATAAAAATGCAGATAAAACAATTTAATGAAAAATTTTCTTAAGAATTAAAAAAATATGTTATCAGTTGGATATAAAATTATGTAATCTCTAGTAGTTGATTGTAGACATATTATTTGATGAATCCGCATGTTATTACCAATCAAATACGCAAAGTCGAAAGATCCAATTAATGCATCCTTGAAGACCAAAATGCGAACAAGGAGCATGGCGTCGAGCAATAAACAGCCGAATTATAATATTCATGTTATTGCGTTCTTTCCAGGGATTTTTCAATATTTATCAGTCTTCAATGATGCTACAATTCAATACTCTCTACAAAACGTTGATATTGATTTTGGAATATCATCAGAATAGATTTAATGAGTCAAACGGAAGATGAAGTCTAAGCAACTCAAACTACGAAGAGTTAAGCGACTTTTTAATTTTTTAATTCTTATGAAATTATACATTAAAAAATGAAAAAAAATATTAATATTTTTGTTTATTTTAGAGAAATGTATGTAGCATTCGCATTGACTTAAATGTGCAAGAGAAACAATAGCTTGCAAAATAAAAAATAAAATGTTTCTCTAATCTCACTTTTATATCTTCTCATATATACAAGTTCTATCAAACACAATTTCCAAAATAATAGTAAATAAAAAGTATAAAAGAATTAATAGCGGCTATCACTACTAATAATGAAGGAGAATGTGTGTGTGTCCGTGTGTCTGTGGTTTGGTCCTCTACAGTGCAGACCGCTGGAATTAGAGCTACGAAATTTGGCACAAACATACTTTTGAGGGCGGGAATGTGCACCTCGGAATACTTTTTTTGAAATTATCATTCAAATTTCTAATTAATTAAAAATTTACCGAAATTTTGTCGTTTTTCTTAATAAATTTGGAACAAGTTACAGCACAAAAATCATTTTTACACCATCTGAAAATGCAAACAAGTACCTTTCCAATGATATCAGCTAAGTTGCCGTACAATGTTTCTCAAATTTTAATAAATTAAATATATATATATATATATATATATATTAGGGTGTCCCAAAAAAATGAAAGTCGTTTGTTTTTTTCGCATACCCTCTAATTTTTTTCCTTTTATGTCACAACAATTATAAATAAAGTTTCATGCAATTTGAACCATAGCAACCCGTGCCGACTTGCATCTAAACGTGTCAATCAGTACTTGTGTACTTACGACAGCGAACGCTGGCACGTATGTTTTGCGGAGCACAAAGCAGCTGCAAATGGTAAAGTGTTGTGGTAGTAAGTGTTTGTATAATTTTTAATCAGTGAACAGAACATGGCAGTGGAATTTCGTAGTTCTAAAAAAGTGATATTTTTGATAGGGGACATAAAACATCAAATAACGGGTTCAAAACTTTCCTCTAATGGACAAGTTCTCGCAGTTTTGTTTTACAATATTCGAGAAGTGAATTTAACTGTTAATGAAAGTGCAAATCTCGCTATTCGCGAATGTATTTTGACATGACAACAATTATTTTGAATGACAACAAGAATTTGTAAGTAATTTATGCAATTTGTTCTACATTGCACACGCTGATGCACTTCAGTTAATGAAAATAGAGGACGATAGGATGTCCTTGCAGCGCCAAAGAGAGCCTGGGCGACTTGGGTGGAGTGGATAAAAAACTGGCCGACAAAGAGGAAAGGACGCGACTTCGAGCTGACAGAGAAGAAATCGGCGAATCAAAGATGTTTCCGCTTCAACATCCTGTTCGTCATACGAACCATTGCAAGAAGATTCCTCTTCGAATTCTAGTGAAAATATGGATTCAGAAGATTTCCCAACACTGATCGAAAGCACAGAACCTGGGACAAGTAAATCAGTATTAAGGAAACATTTTATTACCCCAAAGTTAGTTGATGCATTAGACAGATGTCAGTTAAGTATGGGAGATTCTATGTTTAAACTTGAAGCTATTATTGATGCACTTGGATATAACATTGACGAATTTCCGATAAGTAAGTCTTCAATTCAAAGAATCCGAACAGAAAAACGGAAGGAACGTGAGGAAAACATAAAAATTGATTTCCAAAACAAGGAACCTGATGTAGTGACCTTACATTAGGATGGCAAACCGTTGCCTGCTTTGAGTGCTCGAAAATCGAAAGAAGAACGTTTGCCTATAGTTATTTCATGTGCACTTAAAGAATAAATTGCTGTGCCAAGACTGAATAATTTTACAGGCAAAGAACAGACGCAGGCCTTTTGGAAGGCGATCTTAGATTGGAATGTCGAAGACAAAGTCCAAATTCTCTGTTGTGATACTACGGCTTTGAATACAGGTCGTTTAAATGGTGCTTGTGCGCTCCTCGAGCAAACATTTTACAGGGAAATGCTTTTTTCCGCTTGCCGCCATCATGTATACGAACTGGCATTAAAGGCAGAATTCGCAGTGAAAATTAAAACAAGATACAACAAACCCGATATACCACTCTTTAAAAAGCTCAAAAATAATTGGAAAAATAAAGATCTCACTAAAATGCTATACAGAAACAATGAAAGTGTTCCAAACCGTACTCGAACTTGAAAATTTGTTTGACTTTTACCGCGCTGAACTTAAAAATGTTATGGTCAGAGATGACTATCGAGAGTTGATCGAACTTTCTATCGTATTTTTAGGTGGAGATGCAGAAAAAAAATTAAAAATCTGACCTCCGGGTGCCATGCACCAAGCTAGATGGATGGCCTAAGCGATTTACCCCCTAAAACTATCGTTATTTAGTTCTCAGCTGAAATTAAACACACAGGATAAGAAAGTACTGTTAGACATCTGCTTGTTTATTATGGCAATCTACGTTTAACCATGACTTCAATTCATTTTGGCAGTTAAAGCACCCTACAAAGATTTGTGCGTTTTGAAATCTTTGAAAGTTTACGAAAATGTGAGTGAAAGTATCTAGAAAGCTGCTTTACAGAAATTTAGCCAACATTTATGGTATTTGACTGACGAAATAGCAGTCTTGGCACTTTTTGATGATGATGTGGACGAAGAAACAAAATTAAAAATGGTGGCAAATTTATATAGAGAAAATTTCTCGACCCATGAGAAAAGATACATTCCATCGAAGGAAGAACTTTGTTTTTCATTGTATAGTGAGTTTGATATATTGATTTTGTAGTTGTTTATTTAGTTATTTATTTATATCACGCAATTGTTACCTGCTATTTAATTTTTTTACAGAGAAAAGTATCAATGATTTCATGTCAGTCAAAAGCCAGTCATTGTTTTCTATTCTCAAAATTGATGATAGTTTTTTCAACGAGAGTCACTTTTCATGGGCGAATAACGCTTCGTTTCTAGACGCTAAAAAGACGGTCTCAATGCTTAGAGCAGTGACTGATACAGCTGAAAGAGCGGAAATTTGATGCAGGACTTTCATGGTTTAATAACGGTTGAGGAGGAACAAAAACAATTTTTGTTACATTGCATACAAGAACACATGGAGATCTATCCTGACTAAAAAAAGCAAACATTGAAACGAAAATATGTACAGTAATGTTTCTTTTACTGTAATACGGTAATAAATATCTGCTTTGAAGAAATTTGTGTCTTATGTACCAAAGAAACATACATTTTACAATCTTTCCATAGTATTCCCCGTACAAGATTTAACGTTCAAGTTTGACTAAAGTCAACTTTAGGAGTTACCCTTTATCTTATTGCAATATTATTTTTTATTTATGCTAGAGGTAGAAACTAGAAAAAATAGAGAAGATATAAAGTATTCGATTTTGAAAAAGTTTCCCAGCTGTATCTTTGGACACCCTAATATATATATATATATATATATATATATATATATATATATATATTTTGGCATAATTTACAACAATACTTTTCATTGTTGCAACGCAACTCAAATCGTTTTCATTGTTTAAATAAATATTTAATTGCACATTTCTCTTTCACTTTTGTAATCTGAGATAATATCCTAATACATTTTGCTTTCATAGTTCATTTAATCTAAATTTTTGTGAAATGTGTAAACCAAGCTATCCAAGATTTTGCTTTGCTTACATTAAGAAATATATCCATTAAGCTGAATTGTTATGGTTGCTTTGTTTTTATTCTTTTCTCAGCATGTTTTAATCCAGCTAACATGCCGCTGGCCATAACTGCCAGTTGGAAAAATGCTTTTAATGATGTAGATAATTATATTTTATGTTGTTTAAGTACATAAAGTGTAATTAAAGACTAAATGTTTTACCCCATAATGAATGTGTGGTGGAGAAATGTTTTTTCGATTTCGTTCGAAAATGGGATTAACGCCCTCAACTTTTCCATTAGTTTGGGGATGGCGAGCTGTAGTTAAAATATAAAGAGTAAAGTGAATAAAATGCAATTAACAATTAAAACAAATTCAAAAAATATTACAAAATTATTACAATGTTTTAGTAGCGCGCAATGTGCCCCTGCATACAAAAAACATTCCAAATAAGCATAAAGAAAAAGAAATTCAACCTGAAAGAACTGTAGCAAACGAACAAAGGAACAAAGAATCCATTCCAGCATACTTTCTCAAGGGTTACATACTCGGAATGGATTAAAAAAACTATAAAAAAGACAATGCAAGGAATAATGCCCAAAAACATTTTATAATCATACAAAAACGAGAACTCCAATAAGATTTATTTAAAAACAATTTAAAGAAAAATCTCTGACTTTTTAGCTGTAGTTAAGAGGTGTTTTACATTATTAATTTCTAAAGATGTTTTTGATTCTAAAGGAAATAAACGCGCCGTTTCTGTCAGTTAATAGTTTTTCAGAAACTTGAATTTGGAAACTTTGTTTTAGAATATTAATGTAAGTTTCAAAATTTTCATTTTTTGAAGGAAAAGCCCAAACATGTCTTGTTGCATGAAATATGAAGAATTTTATTTGTTGAATTATAATAATTAAAACCTCCAACCAACAGTGTCTAAAAAAAATTCAATTCAGAAGGTGTACTAGTGGGAGGTAATTGTTGGAGTAGGACAAGTCTTTTCTGTTATCTTTTATGTTAAGTTGTCATACAGTGCAATATTTAACAAATTCATTTTTATCACAAGTATTATTAGGCCAATAATATTGAGGGGTAATTAAATTTAACATTTTTGGACACCAGGATGACCAAATTGTTTACGAGCTTGATTTAACAGATTAAGTCATAATGATAAAAACAAATTTTTGAAAAGATAATAACACATAAGTTATAATTTGTTTGTTGATTTTTTATTTCATTTAAGTCTAGTAAATGAACTGAATGTTGAAGATAGTGAAACACTAGATGCCTAGATAACATATCTGCTTCAATTACTGTGACCCAAAGTGAGACAATAAAAATATTTATCAGAATATAAGTAACAATCGGTATTAAATTGAAAATTTCAAACTCTGCATGTTTTTTGATTATAACATGCCGAGTTTTCCTTTGAATTGTAAGAAACTTACAGAATACTTGACAATACGTAAAAGGAACATTGTATTAAAATTTGAATTCAAACATTTGAATATTATGGGAAATATGAGCATTTGTAGTAAATAAAGTTGTACTGCGCATGCGCGTAATTTAGTTATATATACTGTCAACAGATGGCGCTCTCAAAGATTACTTTAAATAAAACTTAAAAAAGGCCCAGTTCGGGTCCACAGCGTAGATTTTCGTGAAAACGTCGGGATAAAATCATAAAATAAGTATTTCGTATTTTAGATAAAACACAAGTTTATCGCATGTAGCAAGGGTCTGTGGTAGCTTGGGATTTATCTATTCTGTAACCATTATACTACTCTGTGTAAATAATCTATTAAAGAGATTTATAATTAAATTACAAAACACTTGTTTTATGATTTTATCCTGACGTTTTCACAAAAATCTACGGCGCGGACCCGAACTGAGTCTTTCTTATGTTTTATTTCTCCCGAATTGAATGCATTGTACGAGTCCTCGAGTAAATTATTCTTTCAAGGCATTTCAAGATTATTAACTAATGATCATTGCGGACACAAGGTACGGACGTTTTTAACCTTCCAGCAGGCACACGTATGTAGGAAATACCTATATCGTGCATCGTATTACATAACTATTTAGGGTTGTTTTACAAAAAGAAATGGAACTTTTATTTATGTAATCTGTATTTATTAACTGTATACTAAACAAAGATTCTATAAATGAAAATTGCACTTAAATTAATAAAAGAACGATAAAAGCATGAAATACGATGCATACAATAAGTTTCAATAAGTTTTCTTCTTCAGTTTCTTTAAAAATTCCCAGACACCAGTGGCACGAGTGAGACTGTGGCACACAGTTCCTACCACTCTTTCACATGTACCGCGCCGTGCTCGTCTCGCACGTGCCACAAGTGTTGGTAGGGTGCTGTTTCTCTATGTTAATAAACCGATTACAGCACATTGCCACACAGAGCCGACAAAGTGTCGCACAGAAACTGCGCTGCTTTCTTCGTGCGGAAATTTGTGTTATCTCCGGTAAGTAAAACCAAGGAAGAAACCGTAAGGCATAGAAGCTGCGCTACGTTCACAGCGTCGCCTGCGCCTCAATGCTCGGTGAGCCTTATCGTAGTAAGAATGCCAAGATAAAACGAATACCTTCGATAACGGGCAGTATTATCTACTTTTTGAGAAAGATATATTTTACAGAAGGCAGTACGTGGCCTTATGATCGCACAACAGCTGAGAAGTCAGTTATCTCGTACATATCTATAAAGAAATCATTATCAAACATTTACAAGGGAGAGCCGCCGAATTCAGACAGGTGCCTAGATTGGACAGGTATCCTATCTTCAATTTTATTAAATACCAGCTGATATACCCGGCGTTGCTCGGGATAAAAATATTTTCAAGTCCAATTACTTATAACACTTTCAATTTAATAAAAATGTTTTTCGCGGAACCGTCTTTAGTTGATTTTCGTTAATCAACTGACCCTTTGGACCAGCAGTGAAACACCCTTTTCTTTTTCTCTCCTTAGTTTGAATCACCTCGCAAGAATCTCGTAGTCCTTCGTACTCCATTTTCCCCTCCCCATCATTGCTACGGCAACAGCAGAAACTCTTTCATACATTGTATTTTTTTCATTATCCGGGCTACAATTCTCTTCTCTTTAGTGTATTTGACGCAGACCAGAAAAAGAGCATAGTGTTCTTTTCTTTCTCCTGAGGCTCCCTCCCTCCGGTAGGAAGTGTGCTCAACAATCTTGAAGGATTTCACATCTTGTATTTTTTTCCGATTTTTAAATACATCCTTTTAAAGTTGAAATATTCTTTTGTAATCACCCTATACTTCAAATGTATTTTCATACATGTCTAAAATTTTCTTTTATTTAAGATAAGCTTGATCTCTGAATGATTATGCTGCTTGCAGTAGCATTTGCCATGTTTATATTGCTTTCTGGAATGTTTTGTTTCCTGGGTCGTATACTGAACAAAATATCAAAAAGTGAATAATGTACTCACAAGGAGAGGGCACGACTTGGGAAATTCAATTCGTGATGACACTTGGCATATTAGTAGCATACCATTAGGGTGTTCACACATTAATCTAAAAAAGTGCAATGCCCAGTCAATTCGGAGGAAAAGGCCCCCAAACTTTGGGCACAACTTATATACCAGTAACTCTTCACAAGCAATCAGTGCTCTGATAGCTTAGATGTCAGCGCGCTCGATTACCATTCGCTAGGTCCACAGTTCGCTCCTGGCTGCGTTTTTTTTCAATATTATTCCAAATTAAATTAAAAATTTAAAAAATATTTTAAATTAAAACTTTAATTATTTTTGTGCAGAAAATAACTTTCTTGACACCTTTTATTTTCATGAATAAGTTCTTCATCACTGACAATAATTTTTTCAGCCAGGATGGACAAAGTATTTTGGAAAATTTCTTCACCCATCAACACTGCTTCATGAGAAATTGAAGCTGAAGATTCTGATGAAATTAAATTATTTTGAGCCAGTAAACCTTGATAATAAATAACAGCATCTTTTAATCTCAACTTTGACACTTCACTGTATAATGATTCTTGTGTGGTTCCATCTTCAACCTCCGACACACTAGTAGTATTATAATTCATAGACATTTTCACTTTAGAATATTTTAACTCTCTGTATTATGCTAATTTAATTAAAAAGCAATGCGAAACACTTCAAAATCCAAGGTGAATAACCTCGTTTGTTCAGGGCTTCTAAAGAAATAGAAGTAAAAGCACTGTAGAAGAATTTCATACGATAATGAGTAAAGCCATTTATCCATTGGTCCCTTTTCAATTATTGAAATTTCGGACCATCTGCCCACGCATTTAATAGATTAACAGCTCCTCTCTGCTATTTTTATTCCAGCATTAAAATATTGGGCCATCTGCATATGTATTCAATATATTAACATCTGCTCTATACTGTTTCCAAGATAAAATAAGAACGAAGAATTGGTGAATATAAAAACCCAATAATTTAAAACTTTCAATGAATTTAGGATGAGAATTTTAAGTATAGTTAATATTTATCACCATTAAAGATGAATTTATAATTATTTTACCGTTTACATATTATTTTTATTATTATTTTATCTGTAATTCAAGTATAATATAAATAAAGTTATTTTCTGCATAAAAATAATTAAAGTTTTGATTTAAAACATTTTTCAAATTTTTAATTTAATTTGGAATAATTTTGAAAAAAATTAAAAATAAAGAAACCTCAGCCAGGACCGAACTGTGGACCTTCCGAATGATAAGCGAGCGCGCTGACATCTGAGCTATCTGAGCACTGATTTCTCGAGAAGAGTTACTGGTATATAAGTTGTGCCCAAAGTTTGAGGGCCATTTCCTCCGAATTGGCTGGCCATTGCACTTTTTTAGATTGATGGGTGAACACCCTAATGGTATGCTACTAATATGCCAAGTTTCAACCCGAATTGAATTTCCCAAGTCGTGCCCTCCCCTTGTCAGAGTCTTTCATCATCACAGAAATAAACTGTTATTTTTTAACTTGAAAAATTTTCATTTTGTGAGAGAAAAGATGGTATTTTTATACACGAAGTGCAAGACTTGTCATAAGAAATAGAGAAAAAAGGAATCTAAATCACAAAAAGTTGTTAGTTGTAATTTTTAGAAGAACCTCAAATATTAAATTTTTTCTCTTCTTTCTCCGTTTATATTTAGTGAAAGATAAAGAATATTACTATCTTTAATATTCAAATTAGTCAAATGAAAAAAGATGACCTAATGACTACTTACAGAATCTGATTATTGCTATGTAAAACAGTCGTTTGAATAAAAATAAAATATCACAATTTGTTTCTGTGCTTTCCTTCGTAAAATATATTTTAACATAATTTCTCATTCACAAAGACAAAGCTGAGTATACTCAAAAATGCTTCTGTTGTGCTTACTGACTTCCGTATTTACTGCAAAATATGAAATCCTTTGATTTATAAACATTCACTACAATATTTCATTTTGAATATCGCATACACATTCAGAGTTTTCAAATCCTAGGAAAGAAGTAGTAAAAAGAATTTTTGTTTGATTCAGTTAGAAGATTTATAAGTTTTCGTGAGGTTTTCTAACGAATACTTTGTTTTTAAATTTCTGATTTATCAAATACACAAGCGGCGCTTCGTTATCGTCAAAAACTCCGTTCCTAATATTTTTAGAAATTTTGACATTTTAAAATCCTGTGTCAGAAAAAAAACTTCTTTTGCGAACTAAATAACAAAGAGTGTTCAAATCTTCAACTTATGTGCTCAGATCGTCCAATTTACCCTAATGTGTCAAGTAAATATAATCCGGTGGAGTTGTATCTGTTTTTCAAACACATTTTCAGTTGGTAATTAAATCATCATAAAGATGTGCTAGGCATAAAAAAGAGAAATCAGACTTGACAACAGACACTAAAAAGAAGAACAGAAAACTAAAACAAAACAAGTAAATCAGCCACATAAAGTATTTAACTCTATAATCCCGAGGTCTTTCCACTCTTTAATCCACTTTTTTTCTTCTAGCCCCCTTAAAACTTGGCCTTTCTGGAAGGATACGACATGAATTGGACTCTTCCAACCTGGGTAGCCATTTACCCCCACCACACCACCCCTGCTATATTCAATTAAGGTGCACATAAAAGTCCTGTAGTTGGCAAGGATAATTGGACCCCCTACCGCGCTTATCTCTGAAGCGACCTCATAACATTACCTCCCCTCAAATGAAGCCAACCGCCTCAGACAGACTTTCATCGCTGTTAAGGGGAGATTTTTTGACCGCCCGGGACCACCTCGCTCGATGTGAGAGGGTTAAAGCTGTATCTATGATATATAATACATAACTGTCATCGTCGTCTTATGGCATTGCGAACTTTCTGAACGATTATCTTTATATCTCGGACCGCCACATCAACAATCGAGTTGCATCTCCAACAAAATCCTCAGCATTGTCCATGAAATTATTATTCACCAAAGCATCTAGATAAAGCTAGAAAATGAAATCAAAAGAGGAAAATTCTTACAGTCGTGTGGAAGAATGTATGGGACCACCAAATCCTCATTAATGCTGCCCATATGCTCGTTTTAGTGTCGATTAGTGTCACGTCTCAAATTGGCTAAAGAATCGCTTTTCTAGAATCCCATTCCACAGAATAGCAACTGCTCGATCTGTTGTTTTGTCCAAAATTCCGACAAAGCTTCCTGTTATTAAGTGGTCCCAAATATTGCCGCACCAAAACTTTGCTGCAACATGAGGGTTTTCAAATACGACTTTCCACTTGAAGTTCACGACGACCCAGCGAACCTGTATGATTCTTACTCTTCTTGAACTCTTAATCCTTTCATAAGTTTCTCCAGACGTTGGGAAAACATGCTGTATAACTCTGCTCTGCTCTCTATACAAAACTAGCCGCAGTAGCTGCGTAACTGTATCTCATGTTTGAGACTGGAGGGTCGCGAATTCGAGTCCCGATTTCGAGCGAAGATTCTTGTTGCATACAGGCCTGGTAAACTTTGAATCTTTCTACAGTCGGTCTTCTTATGGACAAGGATTTTCACAGATTGAGAGAAGATATTCTAGAGGTAACATAGAAAAGTGCGACAGTGGACGAAATCAAGCGAAATTCTTGGGTCATATCGCTGGAACTGGAGAGCATTCGCATGACTTTGAAAAGGCTGAGGTCATAAGTAACCTATCTTAACCATCTACTAAGAAAGATCTTAGAAGCTCCATGTGAGCTGACGGCTGCTACAGGGACAAAAATTCCCAATATCTTTCAAATTGCTTTAACACCAACCGGTCGTACTAAAGAAAGATGACAAATACCCTTTCCTATTGAGTAGGAAAAAGCTTTTGAAAAAATTAAAAGTAATCTCCCCAGAATATCGACTCTACACACCCCAGACATCTGTCGTCCATTGTAACACAGAAACGTCAACAACTGGAATAGGAGCATGTTAAGAAATTTTTTTACCATTTTTGCAGATTTAATTTTGAAATACATTGTTTAAACTGATATACAAAATCACTATAAGCTAAATAAGCAGACAAATTTAAAGTATCATATTCTTTATTATAAAAAAGTATTTATTTATTATGTCATTTACAATCACATATGAATATTATTTGAAAATATTTTCTATTCTCTAAGTAATGTATCTCACTAGAAGAGTCAGTGTTCTTGATCAGAGTTATATAAATCAATGATACTAGATTTCTGCAAAAATAAATAAAGAAATAAATTCAGTGGGTTAAAAGACATTTTATCATCTTCATACTATTAAAAATGTTAATTTATTAACCAGCATTTGAAATTATACCTTTAGACATTTTTTTCAACATTCTCTTACAATATACAATATATATTTAAAATGC
>BGPR01006886.1:3893-17730 GCA_013235015.1 Araneus ventricosus
AATAATTTCTTAATTAAATAATTAATAATTTCTTAATTAAATAATTAATAATTTCTTAATTTAAAAAATAGATAATAATAGATAGTTTATCTTTCTTCTCTATTCTGGGCATGGGGTAAGTTTATTTTTATGATGGCTTCTTTTAAAGGCAGATGGCTCATATTTTTAATTCAATCTTATTAGCTTTTTATATTTGTGTTTGGTTTTCCTTTTTCTTTTAAAATAATGCTTTTTGATGTACAGATCTCCTTTGTCCTTTGTTGGGAAATTTCGGGCTAAGACAAGCTATATTTGGCGTAATTCAAGCTTCTTACAGAAAAATTTCCCAATTATTTTTGAATCCATTTCGAGTAAAGTCCTTAGCCCTTGAAAAAATGGACTAGAATGGATTCCTTATTTGTTGTTTTTTTCCTATTCCCTCTGAGTTTATCTTTGTTTCTAGGCTTTCTTTGAATGATATTGATTGCCATTTGAAAAGATGAATTCATTTTAGATTATATTGTCATGATGAAAAAGTCAGTTTTAAAAAGTAATTGGTTTTATTTAAAAACTACAGTCAAATGAAACGAAAGAAACGCTGATATCCAGCTTGAAAGCAAAAAAAAATTTAAAAAGTCTAAACAGATAGAAGAGATGAAAATAAAATATATTCGATGAACTATTTACTTCACGTGCATCTAATTGTTATAATTTTAAAGCAAGGGGAATAAAGAAGTTACTTTATATTTTATAAGTGTCAATATTCTGAAGGTAAAAATTATTTCAGAATACATGCAATATTCAGGAATGAAATTATTAGCTTCTATAAGACAGTATGTTTTTAGAACGAAAGCATTTCTCTGTTGCTGAGAGATGCAAGAAGGAATTCTTTTGTTTCATGTAGTAATATAGTTTAGACTTTTACCCCAAAACATAGAAATTGACAACCTACTATTTTCCTTTGGTAACAGAGACAAAATGTATGAAAAATCTAATTAGGTTAATTTCTATTAAGGAGCAAAACAAAATCGAAATAAAATCCAACCAATTTTGATTTACTAGAGCATATTAAAAAAAATACTTTGAAATAGAAACTTTTTCACAATCCAGCATTAAAGTTTGTTAATAATGAGAAAAATTTAAAATATTATCATATAATGGATTTGAAACAAATTTTATAAAACTGCATTAAGCAACAACGGCATTATCAATAACTTGAAACAGAAACATTAAAGGACTTTTCTACAGCTAGAACTACACTTATATTGAATCGTTTCTTCTACATTGAATCGTTTTTCGGATTAAGTTTTTTCTTTTTTCCTAAGCATTAAAATGTGAAATAATATTCCTGTGGGAACGGTGTTTATTTCTTCTTCAAAATATAAAGGATGTGAACTAAGAATTCCCGATGTTTATCCTTCAAGGAAATAAAACAAAACGAGAATTTGATCCTTAAACGTGGCTCCTCTTCTCTACTTATCAGTATCAAAAGTTTTCTGATATGTTTGCGTTTCTTTCATTTGACTAGCTTTCTACTTACCTCTGAAATATAAAAGCAATTTTCAATGGTATGTTACACAAAGAAACAGAACAAATCCCACGCATTATAAAAATGTTTTGCCTTCCTCATTGAAGTATTTCACATCTCCTTCTCATCTTTCTGAACTAAAGATAAAATTCTGTTACATAATATATTTTTATAACGGATAATAGAGATTATTTGGCATTTACACAAAGGAACAGAACAAATCCCGTGCATTATAAAAAAATTTTGCCTTACTCATTTCACATCTCCTTCTCATTTTTCTGAACTAAAGTACGAATTCTGTTATATAATACTTTTTTTATAATGGATAAAAGATATTAAAAAATTTTACGACGTGCTGTACACCAAATAAAAAGACTTTCCTTAAAATGTATATAGGATCCCAAACAGCGACATTGATGGGATATCTTAAATCCAAAGAGGCTCCTCCCATACTTTTTGAACGATTTCTACATTATAGATTTGCTTTTTACAAAACACTTTTGAACGTTAAAGGAAGTTCAAATCCAGATATTTAAGAGGGCGGTGGTCTGGTGAAGAAGACTTAAGTAGTGATAGAGAATGAAGGGTTCGAAACCGGAATACATCGAAGATCGCTGCAAATGAGGACTCATTGAAGGTTGCATACAATATTAGAGGTCAAAAGTAAACATTTTGGATTTTAGTTTAGCTTAGTTGTGTTCAAGTCCCGTTTTGAAATAACAAGAAGACTAATTTGGGATGATTTTTGATCAGAATTTTGAAACGCGGTCAGATGGCAAAGACAATACTTGATCAGGCACACTCCCACATAACACCAGTGAGAGGTCGTTTGATCTTTGACAACGTCAGATTGAGCGTGTCCCAGGTCCACATACACGGTGGATCTTCGATGCTACCGGGTTTCGAACTGGAATCTTCTAGTCCCGAAGCCGTGACCTCACCACCGCGAAACTCCTCAATTTAGAGTAGGGTGGAAGTTTCGATAGATAGGTCGGCTCATGAATCGATCTCGGCATCTTCCCTCGGTTCCATTGTACGAATACTGACAAATTTTAAGATCGTGTAAATTCCAAAAGCAACGTAAACATATTGTGTTTATACCTTCTACCCAAATAGAGGGCAACACTAAAATAGAGTAAAAATACATCGATTTTATGAAATGAAGATCATTTCGAACTATTTTTCGAGATTTGGCTTCTTGTTTGAAGAGAATATAACTGTACATATGTCTGCATCTTTAGTGAATTGAATAGAAGGAATCACTAAATTAGAGTAAAAATACAATGATTTTGTGAATAGAAAATCATTTCAAACTAATTTTTTAGATCCGGCTCTCGTGTTTCAAAAGAGTTTAACTATGAAGTTGTCTGCCTCTTTAGTGGATTTGATCGGTTCGAACCAAGTTGATTGCATTTAGTCAAACGGATTATTCCGATTCTGAAAAGACTAGATATCGAGGTCTATACCTGAGACAAAACACCACCAGCATGTCCCCGCTCCTAGAGTCATTGTGACTCTTTTTGATCGGTTTATACCTGAGACAACAGTCCATATTCCAATGTTTTACACCAGTGACTATCGCATATTATCGCAGTGATACACGCCCTCTGATGGCAGATATAATGCCTATGAGACGGATATTACACCCACTTCTGTAAAGCGTATATCACACGGAGAGCTATCGTACGCTGTTTTCGTCAGCATGAGCGCAATGCCACTTACCGAAAATGTTTGTAGCACGCGACGCATGGAGACAACCGATCAGACAGGATTTCAGTCATCGTTGGGGCAAACTACATCACCGTCAAAGTGACACCCGATTGGTTTGAATTATCGCTGCTGACGATTTTCCGTCAGCATCGTGTGTATCGTCAAGCCAATTGAGTACAGACTACGATTTCCGTCATCTTGTCTGACCGGTCACGTGCTCAAACTATTTTGGTGAGTGGCATTGCGCTCATGCTGACGAAAACAGCTTACGATACTATACATTCCAAGGGGTATAGGAAAGACCAAACAGCTTTGGCTCGCTTAACTTCCGGTCACTTGAAATTCCTCAGATTCTCTCGTGGTGATAAGAAGCTCAGTATCTGCAGAAAGTGCAACACGATTGAGGCCATTCCGCAACATCTACTTGACTGTGTTGCCTTGGTGTATGATGAGCTGCTTAAGCGACCGGATTTCGTGTTGGAGGTGATGAAGGCGAACGACCTCATGGATCTGATCTGATTCAGATCAGAAGGATTGGAAAGAAGAAGAAGACAGATTACAATAGCTCTCCTTGTGATATATGATTAATACTGCACCTGGTATCAGCTATTTTCCGACCACAAATGCACCATATGCAAATACAGAAAAATTCTTCTTTAAAAAATATGTAGAATAATACACTATTATCTACCTGTAAGTGGGCGGAGGGTTTCCTTGAGCTACACAGGGGAGCTGTGTGAAGGAGCCTTCCTCTGTGCGGACTTGCGGTTGGCTGAAAGTGACCCTAGGAAGAGTGGAGGCATGCGGTTCTGTTGGGGGAAGAAATATACATTATTAAAACCTTGAAGAAATCTTGCACTAATTTATGAAAATACAATAAATAATTTATACATGTGTAAACAGGGTTAGGTGATGATTCTGCATGATTCACCGCAAAAGGTATGTAAGTAATCCAAATACATTCGCTGTTATTTTTTCACAAATTAATGCAGGTTTCTTCGTTATGTGTTTTACGATTCAATACTCGAAACAGACTGTTCCTTTTTTCTGTTATATCTCATATCTTACGTTCATAAGATTGTTCTAAAAATGGTGGTGTATAACTCTAAGGATTTTTTACTATAGGTGTTACAACTACAAAATAAGAACTATTCGTCACAGGCATAACTTGATCGTTCAACAAAACGTAAAAATGGTTTTAAACAAATCATTACCTTCAAACTAATTAAAACTCCAATATTAATAAAGTAAAAAGTACAGGTAAGTACAGTAAAAGTAAAGTAAAGGGTGAATCAAAATAAATGCCACGATTTCATAGGTATATCGTACAGCAGGTGTTTCCTGCATTTATAAGAAAGATTAAGATTCATTAGAAAGATTTCTTTCTTTCTTATGGAACATGACATGCTCCTCATGAATCACAAATGTAAAACACGAGGCTTACAGAAGTAAGAATACAAAACAATTCAGTCTTTGAAAGACAATTCTTTACATAAAAGAAGAAGAAGAAAATTAAAAGGAGAAAAATACAAAAAAACAACAAAATGATAAAAAGAAGTAGATAAAACAAAGTAAAAAAAATATTGATAAGTTAATATTAATAACAAAAAATCGTACTGAACTCCATCAAGAAATGAAAATCAAAATTTCGATAATCAGGAATCAAAATTATACAGAAGTAAAAGGTATAAAATACCTTTAGGGAAAAAAGAAAGAATAATGCATACAAAAAATTATAATAAAAAGGCGGGGGATATATAAAAGAACATCAGAAAAGAAGAAAACAGACATCATTATAACAATATTGCAGAAAACGGTTTTACAAAATGTGCATATATTTTTCTAATCAATAGAAAAGAATATCATATATACATACAAATGTGAACAAATTCTGTAAAAGATAATAAAGTTGACTTTTTGTTAATCAATGAAATCAGGCAACAGGACAGTCCTTTTCTGAAACTCCAAGTTTTTGCTGTAAAATTTTCCGGCAATCCTGGACATGCAAGCACCGAAAAACAACGTTTACGTTTTGAATTTCTCTTGTAGAACAGTCATACATGCCACTAGTCTGTCGATGGAGCCTCCTTAAATATTCCTCAAAATTACCATGTCCAGTAAGGAACTAAGTTTCGAATGCAAACATCACAAATGTATAATATGCCCTAATTTGTTACGCGGCATACATTAAATCTGTAATGTAATTCTGGCCAAATCTTCTGTAGCAAGTCCTTGTCGATGCTGATAATAGCAGTTTGATACGTGATTTCAAGTCAGTGATTGTTGTTGGAAAATGATCAAGCACTTCCATAAATAACATGTGACCATATCGACGGATTGGCTGAGTTGAGACCTCGGCCACCACTATACCCAAATCCTCTCAATGTGACTTTTTTGCGAAGTTTGTAGAAGATCGCATGTATGTGACTTTATATTTAGTGATCATTCCTTCTCTTCCCATATATTTCGGGAAAAGTATCTTGAGCTTCCTAGCTTGCACACGGAATTTTTTTTGTGGAAAGTGTAGAAGATCGCATGTATGTGACTTTATATTTAGTGATCATTCCTTCTCTTCCCATATCCTCAGGAAAAGTCTCTTTAGCTTCCTAGCTTGCACACGGAATTTTTTATGGAAGTTTGTAGAAGATCGCATGTATGTGACTTTATATTGTGATGATCATTCCTTCTCTCCCATATATCTCAGGAAAAAATCTCTTGAGCTTTCTAGTTGTGCACGGAATTTTTTTACATGAATTTCAAAGGTAAGTATCGAAAGATAAACAGAACCGTACAAAGGATTGGAAAATTACATTTTCATTGCACATTAATGAATAATTTGGTTGGGAAATGATCAAGCACTTCATAAATAACACGTGACCATATCGATGGATTGGCCGCTCAGTTGAGACCATGACCACCACCATACCCAAATCCTCTCAATGTGACATTTTGTGGAAATTAGTAGAAGATCGCATGTATGTGACTTTATATTTAGTGATCATTCCTTCTCTTCCCATATATCTCAGGAAAAAATCTCTTGAGCTTTCTAGCTTGCGCACGGATTTTTTTTTACACTTGCAATTTCAAAAGGTAAGCATCGAAAGATAAACAGAACCGTACAAAGGATTGGAAAATTACATTTTCATTGCACATTAATGAATCATTTGGTTGGGAAATGATCAAGCACTTCATACATAACATGTGACCATATCGACGGATTGGCCGCTGAGCTCAGACCATTGCACACACACATACCCAAATCTCTCAATGCTGACTCTGGGAAGCTTTGCAGACTGCAAGTGCTGACTCATGTACTTTATCTCTAATGATCATTCCTGTTGTCTTGATATATCTAGGGGGAAAACTCTCTTGATCTTTTTAGCTTGCAGACGGAATTATTTTTTACACTTGCAATTGCAAAGGCAAGCATCGAAAGATATATAGAACCGTACAAAGGATTGGAAAATTACATTTCATTGCACATTAATGAATCAGGCTACTGAAACAAAACTTTTTGAATGAATCTCAGAAAGAAACTACAACTTTCATCATCAAGTGATCCCAGGTAGCACACCATTTTACAATATCATTCGATATTATAGAATATTATAAGATATTGCACAATATTACACAATATTGCCAATATTGTTCAAAATTGTACAATATTGTTCAACATCTTTGTGCTAATGGGGATAATTACAAAAACTTAAAAGCAAGGTTTTGTGGAACTGTCGAAACTTCGATCAAGGCGAACATCTCAAAGAAAATATAATGGTTTTAACACTTTTTATTACTCTCAAACATTGTCAAAATATTATTTCCTTTACATTTGACAAAGCTGTCATTTATTTTTTAATTTTTAAATTCAAAATATTAAATGAACAATGAAAAATAAATTTGACATCATCATACAACAGAGTAAGGTAACAAATCAAATATAAAAACATCAGATAAAATTTAGATATCAGAATACGAATAACATGAATAAAACATAAGATAGAACAAAGTTGAAATAAAAAAGAACATAAACATCACTACTTGATTTAAGAACAAATTTTATGCCTTCAGAGTAAAAGGAAAATTCTTCAAAATTAAACTCAGAAGGAATTTTTCTCTTAAATTAATCAAACATTATTTTCTGTTTAAATAAGCAAGGACAGAATTTTCTATTGGATTAAAGAAAATTCTACTGTTGTGAGTTGTTCGGAATCTTTTTTACATTTTGTATTTCAAAACAAAATATAAATTGATGTAAACAACTCAACTCTTCTTGAATAAACAGATTATAGATTGGAACCTTTTTATAACTTAATTTTTCAGCTGCAATAAATTATTTGTGACTGATAATTCAAGACCAATATTTACAGTAGGATGCGATGTCAGAATGATGTGACCGAAAGTGTTAGAAAGAGGAAAGGAATAAAAAGAACCCTTGAAGAAAAGGAATAAGCACACAGCCTTTCTTTTTAGATCTAATCTAGCAAAGAATTCTGTTCACATAAAAGACTTCTCCAAGATCTTTTCATTTCACATAACTTCTCAAGTGAATGTAATTATTCTTGATATGTGTAATTCTTTAAGATTCGCCTCATTCTCGATTAAGACAGTTTTATCCTGCCGCATTAGATTTCTCAACCAGTGATCAATAAAGGAAATCTTTTAAAAGTTCATTTTTGTCCTGATAAGATATAAACTGTATTATAATACTGCTAACACTTCAACTGGTTTGTTTTCCCAATTATCTAATAAGACGACACGCTTTATTTTCGGAACGAGTTGTCATTTTAATTCTACTCATTCCAAATAATTTGAAATGAGTTGGATTCCCCGTAATTTTTGTATCGAATTATAACGTCTGTGAATGAATTTGTTTTAGGTGAAAATTTTAAAATTGTGATAATTCTATGCACGTACGGTGTACGGAAGAACCAATTAAGGGTTTAACGAAATTTGTTTAGTTCAATTTAGTTATACAGGGTTCTCACTTATATCCGTTACACCCACCTCAACTTCTAAACGGTGACAGCTTAAGCCATAAAGTTGGTGTCTAGGTATAGTAAAAAGGCTATGCGCTACTCGATCAGACAACTTACAACGCCATCTATTGGGAAATTTTGGAATTAATGGTCCTATCTCAAAAATGGTACAAGATACGGGAAAAAAGTCAATTACAAAATTGTAGATCGTCTTTGATTTAGTGCAAAAAGATACCTAGTACACATTAATGCGAAGAAATGAACGTTTAAAGTACACATTTGTTTGTTCTACATTCCGAAACTGTGACCTCTGAACGGGTAAAAACGAGAAAAAATAATTAGTTATCACAATATACCTTTATTTGTGGTGTTCAAAGTGCTGTCCGTCATCTACAATGCAAATTTGAGTCCTTGTTGTCACTTTGCACACGTTTTAAAATATATTTGGTGCGCAAACACAAGCAACAGTTATACGTTCTGCAATGTTGGCGGAAAGTTCCATACACCTTTTGTTTGAGTTATTCCCACAAGAAAAAGTATTATGGGGTAATATGCCCGAAAAATAACATTTTCTCTTTTCATTCGTGTCATATGACGTCGAGATTTCCGAAAATGCTAGCAAACAAATGTGCATTTTACAAGTTTTGTTCTTAACATTATTGCACTGAAGGTGCCTTTTCGTATTAAATCAAAGACGCTCTACAATTTCGTAATTGATTTTTTTCCGTATCTTGTACCATTTTCGAGATAGGACCGCTAATTCCAAAATTTGCTGATAGATGGCGTTGTAAGTTGCCTCATCGAGTAGCGCATAGACTTTTTACTATACCTAGACACCAACTTTATGGCTTAAGCTGTCACCGTTTAGAAGTTAAGGGGGGGGGGGCCCGATAAGTGGTTACGAGTTAAGTGGGGACCCTGTATTAACGTCCCGTTATGAAGCAACACGATGATCATTTGCGGAAAGACCTCGTCCTCTCGGACTGCGATCAGTTGACCAAGACGACAATTGAGATAAAAACCGCTACAAGCTGGATAGATGATATTTTGTATGTGGTTTCATTCACTACATCGGTGAGATGTATAATAAATTTTGATCCATATCAATAAAAGAGTTGCCTGAGAGATTATCTATTCGTATGTGTGTCAGTGCGACAACTTAAGGGAATCAGGGGTCAGTGCAACTCTAAAACCTCGAAAAAATTGGGGGGAACTATCAAATTTGATACATCATATCTCCTAAAAAATACAATTCACGAAATCACTTTCTTTTCCTAGACAAATATCTGTTCTTTCTCTTACAGAACACATATTTCCAAACCTTTATATTGGGATGTATTTATTTAAAAGAGTAATAGATATAGATATAATTTTTGGAGAAAAAAATGGGATAGTCAGCTTGCGCGCATGATTACGGATAAAATATTGGTCTAAACACAATATCTTGGGTATCTAAATAATCCAAACAGTCTGTTTAATAAGCTGAACCAATTTTTTTAACATTTAAATTTAATTTAAATTTTATATAACAATTTGAGATAAATGTTAAAAATAGTTAAAATTTCAAATTTTCTTCCCCCTCCCCACAAAAGCTTCTTTGGAGAAAATATGTACAAAAATTGTGATTCAATTTGTAGAAGATAGCAAATATTCAGTAAAAATTTTATGTAAAAACATTCAATAGCTCTTGAGATATTGTACGCGCAATATCAAAAAAACACATTTTGAGATATAGCGCTTTAAAGATATGTCCATTTTCTATGTTTACGTTGAACAATTGATACAATTTCTTTCATAACTTTCATAATTGTAGGAATTTTTTAACGCGGTTTGTTTTAAATTTTTCAGAAAAGTCTGAGGAGTAATATATGTTTTTTCCATAAAATCGAAAATTTTCGAGGTTGAACAGTCGTATATCCCCTTAAAAAAGGCACAAAGCTATAAAAAATGAAATTTTTTATATGGCCTTGACATCAATGTTGAAGAATCAACTTTTGGACCCAGATTGTTAACGGAATGCGCATCCGGTTCTTTTCAATGTATTAAGATAAGCAATAAAAGAATCATCCACAGGAAACAATGAAGAACTGTCGCCACGACATTAGTCGGAATCTGAGGTCGGAGTCGTAATAGCCATCACCGGTCACGGCCGAACACCCTCCCGAAGAGGTACGCCCCGTCATCGATGAGAGGTAACTAACCCTCCCCCATTACTGTACCCCCAATAGAAGAAAGAACACGGTTACTCATTCGGCGGCTTCTTATCCTCTTACTAGTGGTTTTACCCGGGGCAATGTATTAAGGTAAGGAAGAAAGTAAACACAAAACGCGCCGTATTGTCAATACACGAATGGAGCAGTACTTAGCTGCTATCAATGCTTGGGTAATTTACAAGGAAATTACCGGTATAAAAATCAAGCGTTCTGATTATATTTTGAATTTAGCTGATGAGCTAGGAAATAATTAAGTTTCCTCTAAGACAACGACGCTTTCCAATTTCATTTCAGGTAGAGATGATGGACCCACTACTTCAAGCAGGAAACGCAAACAATTCTAAATCAATCAATGTGGCAATAAAAATATGAACATCTGTTGTGATTGCATAAGATCAGTTTGAGGCTGTTGTACATGTAAAGTGATAATGCTGAGTGTTTACAGAAACCGTAAAAGAGAGTAATGTAAGTAAATCTATTTGCAATATTTATATTCTTAAATGTAAATTTTTAGAGGCGTTTATCATATGTAATATAGATTTAAAGCATTTTATGTTGTTCAAAGTAATTTTACTTTGCATAGAGTGTTCTATTTTGCATTTTATTAATAATAGATTACATATAAACTGTATTTGTTTGGACATAAAAAAATAATATAAAACGAAGAAAAAGAGGCAAGCGGGAAATAAATGTTAAGAAAATGTAAAAATTAAAAGCAAAATGCATTAAAAAACAGGTTTTAGCAAAGAAATCTTGTAAAAAATGTTGCTTTTGGTTGTTAAAAGAGAGCGGTCAAAGTGACCGCTCTAAAAGTCTTTCTAAGTATACGGAAAATGCCATCTTTCCAGTGTTAAGATACTTTGTTACTTGATTATAAAGTGTTTCATACATGTCCAGTTTCTTCTAAAGTGAACCGGAGCTATTTTCAGCTCATTTAACTAAATGCATAACTCTTTGCGCAATTCATATTCTTGACTTACACTAGTTTGAACCAAACAACAAAATATTTCTCTAATTCTGAATGCTTGCAACAGCGTTGGTAAAGTTCTCACACTGAAAGGCAGCATTATATGTGGAATTAGAGATATTGCGTTTTATTCAATTTGGGGAATTCCTTGCGTTGCCGTAAATAATCGTATTTTCGCACTGAAAGGAAAAACACATAAAAAGACTTCAGAAGAAAACATTGCCCCGAAGAGACCAAAACATAATTGCAAAAATGACGACGCGGAAAGTTCTTTGCTTCCAAGCAGATTTTGTTTCATTATTAAGGAATCTCTCAGGAATAAGAACGAAGTTTATGGCTCCATGGCTAAGCAAGTTGATGCCGTCTTAACTTATACAGTGTTGCATATAGAGAATTTCTCCCAAAATAAACCTAGCACATATTGTCAGGATTCATTTAGTGTTAGTTCATTTCTTTTGCCTTCTAAGTTTTAGTAAGACTACAACTAATCCTTTCCGACATCGAAATGCAGACATTAGTTGTTTCCTTTACAAGAATGAGGAACTTTTTTTTCCAAATCATTATGATATGTTAAAAATTTCTTACAAGTTTATACGTTTTATTCGTTGTTTCTTATATGCTCATTTGCATTTTATTACGTTCACAACTATTAAAATTATTTGTTTATTTTTATTTTGAATTCAAAATTGTTAAAAAATCTAAGATTGTAAAGTTTTTATTTTTAAAAATAAAGTTCCGGGTATACTCACCCAGCCGACATGAAGCTATCATGGCTCCTAGTTCGGGGTATACTGCGGTGATACAGACATTAGTTGTATTGTTTGGCCTGATTGTGTAATACGTCAAAAATTATTTACACTCTTTTCATTATTTGTTTGTACCTTTTGACTTTTCATACCATTCTGTTAATTTTACAATATGAGGAGAATAAATAAAATGTTAAATAAGAAATATCTGTGCTTATCTGTTGACCGATGACATGTATATCGTGTGAAGTTATTAAAGTCGAAGGCACCGAATAATGTCTTGTTTTAGTTAAGTTTAACTTAATTTAACTGCTCGATTTGAAAGTACACGAGATTTATTTTGAAAGAGATCTCTCAATTTTGAAGCATAACAAGACGGCGAGGAAAGACACCTGATCGTGAGTGTCTATATCCACACTTCCAGATCACACGTGTATGAGGATATTTGTCTCCTACGTACTGTTCGTGCACCAGGCCACGAAAATCATATGGATCTTGATTGGAGAAAGACAAAAGTCATTAACGCATTTACACGTCGAACTGCAATTTAAGTTATGTTTTAAATGATAAATATACATGTGTATGCAGAATATTCATCTTTCATACAATTCAATATTACTGTTCGAAGATTCAAGTTTTAAAATATCAATTTGTGGAAAAACCCTCATCATTTTCTTTCTCCTAGAGAACAAAAGCAATTAAACTCTTGTAATGAGTATATCTTTCTGAATATTAACGGTAGCTAACTGGAATTTCTATATATGTCTTTGCTTCGAAATTATATAAGAATAAATACGCTACGTTTGCAAATGTGCAGCTAAAAATTAATTAATACTAATACTCATATTTCCTTAATTTTCAATGTATTTACTTCAATATAATGATTTTCTAAAATATTGTCACGTATTCTGCAAGTTTCGTATAATTTGGTTGAAAACACTGCAAGTTATAAGCAAAAAACATATCGAAAAATTTGGGATTTTTCTAATAAAAACAGTATATAAATTCCCGAATATTCATGATATTTTTACGAAACTGCATGCAAATATTGTGCACATTAAACAAAACTTCTGATGAAGGTTTCAACTCATTATCAATTTTCTGAGAAACGGGATGAGTCAAAATCCCTTTTCGTCTTCATCACTTTCTGGTCGCCACTAAATATAGTCGTGACGAGATTTTCACTGAGAAATGTGAGCTCCAACCTCTGTATGTTCCACGATTCTCCAGAACTGATTTCGAACCATGAATCCATATCAACTCCAAATTTTTCACGACTTACGAATCTTGCTTAGCTTTTGGATATGAGTGTATCTTTCAATTCTCATCCTTTTCGTTCTAAAAGCCATTTTGATAAATCGTATCAAACTATTTAATGAGTACTTGATTAACATTTCATCCTCTCCGACAATCAAATTTCTTTTCTCTTTCTCTTCAGACGAAGCATCGCAACTTTCAGAAACAGGTAAAGAAGACGGCTACCATTTCCTTTTAAACGGTTAAATGAAGCCTTTAATTCAATTACAAGGTAATTTGGCAATAGCCGAAAAGAATGAGGGTGTGCTCAACTCGAAATAAGTCGTCTGTTCCACTTTCGCCCACCCCGGATTAAGCGGAGGGATTAATTTGTAAGAAGGGGAGCGTGAAGGAGTTAGGCCTGGATGAATCTAAGAGGCAATCTTCTAGAGTGTCTCAGCAGCATCAAGGATAACGTAAGA
>BGPR01006886.1:30325-61186 GCA_013235015.1 Araneus ventricosus
CGCTTCTATCAATCCTGGAGAAGTTAACTTCACCTAGACTTAGGCCCATCTAGAAGTTACAATACTAAAGATTTCTTATAGGGGTCACAGGATATACAGCTTAGAGACAGTTAATAATTATTAAAACACATTTAGATTTATTAAATCCTTTTTAAATAAGATAATCTTTCTTAGAAACTTGTCTTAATGTGATATTAACTAATGGTTTAATTCCTTAAATTACATGTTGTACTTTTACATCTGAAATAATTTAGAAAAGACTTAAAAATAACTTAAATAAAATTTTATAAATATTATTTTTAGGACTTTAAAACAATGAATATGTTGCTCTAAAAAGACGTCTCTCATGGTTTAACATTATCCAAAAGAAACGCAGCGTAGTTTGATTTTCGAAATTTAATGCATTGTGTCTTTTCTCTAGGGATTCCAAAAAAAAAAACAGAAAAAGATCAATGTTTCGTCCAGATTTAATATAAGCTGCATGAAAATTCTGAAATATTTTGCTACGAAAATGGAGTCCAGTTTTTTGGTGTCGAAATGAATTGCACCTTATATGTTTTGAGAAGAAGAAAACCAATTCTGTCTCGGGCAAATCTTGGAATTTTTGTGTAACCGAAGAGACACAAAAGATCCTCACTTTTGGGTATAATCCAAGGATTTTTTTCCCTATGGAGTATCAGGGCCGGCCAGTGAAATCTATTCTCCTGAAAGCATGACAAAGATTTACTTCCAATCAAAAATGCTATTTTCAAATATGTCCCTTTGGCTTCTGATTTTTTTTAGTCAATAAGAAAAAAAATATCATCTTGGGGTAGTTGCCAGTAGACAATGTTATGGGATTGGTTTTATGACCAGATATATTTTGCTTATTTCTCTTTCTTACATGAAAGAAAGGATGAAATAAAATTGATTTTTTCACTTTAACTGTAGAAAAAGATTTAAAATAAAACTGAAGGGTAAAAAACACAAATTCTCATAAAGTATAAAGATTTAAAATAAAGCAAGCAAATTTTCAAACATTAGTTAAAATCTCTGGGAAAAGCCGGATCTCACATACTAATAGAGATAGCAAGAAAATAATCGCATTTTCGGGAATCTTCGATTTGTAGCCAAAGTCTCCAAATTTATCGCCAAGTTCGTCGCCGAGGTCAGGAGTCCAGTCCTAGCTACTGCCGGTCATTACATACTGACCCCTGCAAAACTCTCTTCCCAACCATAAGCCTAACATTGCCGGGAAGCGACATTCCACGTTCGTAACAATACATAAAAATTCTTCAAAAATACATATACAAAAACTTTGAAAATCTGGATGATTATCTTCAGATGCAATTATCTTTGTCGTTTTCAAAGTTTCTAAAAAGTGCTTACCATGTTGCAAATGAATTGTAATTTGAAAATCGGAAATGCTTTAACTTTAATATTGCTACCTGAAAACAGGTTTTTTACAGTACGTTATATTTCAGAGATAACTTTCCAAAAATTAGCTGCACAATTACACTTTGAGAAGAAAAGTCGAAATAGATTATTTGGAAAGAGGATAGAGAGATAAGAACAAAAGATTTACGTGAGGATCATATCCAAATTATTTTCGAATAATAATTGGTAGTAGTTTGAATTACCTCTTCAGATTAAAATAATCTCACATGTTCTGTTATAATATTTATCAAATGAATTTTTGGTGTTGTTGATATCAACCTGCGTACAATAATTTTGTTACTTTATACAAGTAAATTATAAGCTTATAATCAATATATGTATTGATTTTAACCTTTTCTTTACGGGACAACTGTTGTACCAGAATTTTTTTTTCTTTGAATGCGGGTCGGTACAACTGCTGTACCAGACACAAGGGAGGATTTTCCCCTGCATTCAACGGTGTTCTTCTGGTTTAAGCCTTCGTAGCCTAAAGATTTATATAATATTCCTTGATGCAACAATTTGTAGACTATACACGACAAGAAAGCTGTTAACACAGATTTACAGATAATACTTTGTAAATTATATAATAAATTGTACATAAATGCAATTTATATACATGATTTATATGTTGAACTTGAAATCAAAATATGCCTTCCTTCTATCTGCAATGTTTTTCTACCGCAAGGATAATAAATGTGATAATTTAATGAACTGAATTCGCAAAGGAATCATGTCACCATCGTGTAGCATAATACTGACAGTCCAACAAACAGGATAATGGAGAATTACTCTTTATTCGCGAATTTTCAGGAAAGACGAAACACATGCAACAATAAAAGTACAGCACTCTCACAATTTAGCAACACAAGCAAACAGCAAATCACTAATAATAACAGCTATAGCACGAACAATAGCTCTCAGCATCTAGCAGCTGACCAACTTGCAGAGCGAACACGACTCCAAAGAGATTATTCGCGTTCCGAAGACGTTCCTCGTTCAATCCTACTACCAAGTATTTAAATAGTGTTCCTAAACAGGGCGTGACGTCACATGGAAATCTCTGCAAAAATTCCGGATTTCTCCTCCTAATAGAGATAGCGAGAAAATAATCGCATTTTCGGGGATCATCGATTTGTCGCCAAAGTCGACAAATTTATCGCCAAGGTCAGGAATCCAGGCCTAGTCACTCCCGTTATTACATACTTGCCCCTATAAAACTCTCTTCCTAACCATAAGACTAACATTGCTGGGAATCGGCATTTCATGTTCGTAGCAATACTTATTCACCGCCGCCACGAAGCAGTCAGTATAGAAGTGGAATTAGGAATACATTTTATCTATGTAAAAGGGAAAAGTCATCTATCCTTAAAAATGTTGCACTGATATCAGTCCAATTACAAAATGAGTATATATAGGAGACTTGAAGAGGCTTGACCATTTAGAATTCAGAACGCACTTAAGTCTATCGAATTATTTCAGCCATGCAATTCAAGCATTTTTCCAGTTAACATTTTACAGTATCTTTTTATTTTAAACATTCTTGGGTAATATATGTTTTTGGAAAAGACAAGAATATATATAAATAATAATATATAGGAATACATCAAAATAATAATAAATTTCATGTTAGTTTCAGCCTTAGTTTCAATTTTTAAATAGTGCCTATACCAATCTAACTTGTCGAATGTACTTAATGGCATCAAAATAACCTTTAAGCAAATATCATTTACATGCTTTATTATCTCATTATTGTTTAACCTAAATCCTTCTTATATTTAACTCTTAAACATGTGCATTGGAAATATATATAGCTTGAACCAAACATTAAATGACATGACAGTCAATGCGCTAAAAAATTAACTAGTAAATAAAAAAATAAATTTCGCATGAATATTCAGATGTACTCTATATATACACTGCATGCTTTGAGAAGCGTTTAAATTTTGATAGGAAAATGAAATGCAGATTTCCTAGCAGAAATGCTGTAACCGAAACCGACTTATCCCCACCCTTACTTAGCGTTCGGGGTCATTTGAAGAACGATCGCTTCATCAGCTCGAATGCTGAGGTCGGAGTTCTATTGGCTATCAACGACCACTTCCCGCCCCCTCCCGAAGGTGGTATGTATCGTCATCGATGAGAAGTAACTCAGCCACCACCATTACTGTAGCCACGTCTACGAGAGAGTACACGCTTAATTTTAGGGCGACTTCTCATCCAAGTACTCGTTGTGCCCCAGGTGGTAGTCGCAGGAATACGATTAGGTTAGTAAGTAAAATAATCAAAATTTTAAGAACTCTTAATTTCTTTTGCTTTATTTTGAAATAAACAATGCTGAAGAATATCTCGAAAATGAATTTCTATTAAAACACGACAAGAAAACTAGACTAATAAAAGTTATGTGAAATGCAGTATTTTGGAAACATCATTATTTGTTTCAAAAGCAATAGGATTGGTTTTGTATCTTTCAAAAATTACTAAATTATGATTTATAAGTAAAAATACACATAAATACTCATATAAGTTTTAAATATGAACTTCATACCTTGGAAAAGAGATAAAAATTTTAACAAAACTTCCCTGTAGAAGAAGCGAAAACAAATCTCCCTTGGAAGAACGAAATCACAGAAATGAATCAAAATTCAAGAACTTCACTTTTCTTCCTGTCTAACTTCGTTTACGTTCCAGAATTTTAACAATGATTTTCAAAAGTTGTTTTGTACAAAAAAAGTAAAGGAGGGATATAAAATTCACCTCGACAAGGCTACCTAACGACACGCAAAGAAGTAACAAAATATGAAGAGGAGAAAACTAACTTCAGTTTACTAGAATGTTCCACCCTTAGCATTTTTTCCAGTTTATATTGGAATAAAACCAAGTTGTTACAAAAACTGCAAAAGCACAAAAATTATTACAATGAAAGTTTCTGAATCAAGTTTCATTCTCTACGTTACTTCGTTTGAATTCATTATGAATTCACGGTTGAAGAAAAATGTATTTCTTGGACATAGACAATGTCCAAATGTTTGCTCTGCTCATTACTTACAACTTCTAAAGCCATGGGAAGTATATTTCACAAAAATTTTGAAGTGTAAAATATCTTTTTCATCATTTTTTGCATACAATTCTTAGAGTTGAGGTTGAGTTTCTCGCTAAATGTTTTGATGAAATTAAAACCTATATTTTCCAATTTCTTATCTCATACCATAACGAATTGTCTTGACTCTGATTAATTAATAAAATTAATTAACAAGAACCAATATCAACCATTAATCTAAATGAATGTCTTTTCTTAAATTAATACCAATCCCAAACTTATTTTATTATTCAACCATTAGAAAAAAATGATCCTTTTATGGGATAAGGTAGCAAAGTAAGAAACCAAAAATGCTCGGAAACAGACATGTAGGTCATTAAGTCAGGCTTTTGCACACAGCTTTTAGGGAGATTCCTTACAGGAAGTATACCTATTGCAATGGTTCTCATGACACGACTTCCGGAAAATTTCTGTAGATCTTCACCGACCATGACCCCTAGAACCCGAAAACACCCTTCGTTCAAAAATTTATACATATATACATATATATATATATATAAAAGAGAGATCATATATTGATGCATTTATTGTAAATGCTTTGAGATATGGATTCCTATTAATTTCATGTTTGCTTATATTAATAAAAAAGTTTTAACACCTTTAAATTAATAGTCTTTTAGATTTATTTATTTTGAAGTGATCATATTTTGAATTCACAAAGATTTTAGTATTTTACTACATAGGTAGATGGCGCCACTAGATTTAGAATAAGATTGCATCATTTAATTTTAAATATATTTCCATATTAATATATTATTATAATTTGATTTTTTAATGATGTTTAGTACAGTATCGATAACCTAATTTAGAAATAATATTTTCACTTTAAATGCGGAACTATATTTTGTATAAAGCTCATGTCATTACAATAGCTAAGACTATGAATTGGTAAGCATTTAGTTATATTTTCTCGTTCCTTATCTTGAAATATTTTATAGATTTACTCCCACACTATTTGCTTTTTCCAACAATTGGCTTTCGCAGAGGGTTGGCGCCTTTAAATTCGGATTAATGCAACATATCAGTCCCCAAGGCTGATAAGCATTTGATTGTTGGAATTCTAATTTCTGGGTTGTCTTTTCCATAGTACTGATAATCTAACTATTATTAATACTTTAGTTTTTAATTTATTTTTTTGTATTTCATTGCATGATTATTAATAAGGTAACATTATTTTATTATTAATTTTAATTATTAGTTGAATAAGTGATTATATTGAAAATGTTATTTGAATTTTGATTGTTTGGAAAATAATTAACTATATTTATATATAATCTCACTTAATTTTACTTCAAATTCTAATATTATATATTTTAAAATTTTAGTACAATATTAATCTATTCCAAAATCACTCTTCTTAAACTGCAGTTTCGTTTTATTTCCCGCGCTGGAGGTATATTAAATCTCGCGTTTTGGCATATTTATTACTTAAGGAATATTCTAATTGCTTCCACGCGCCTACGCAAATATTGCCGCCATACTTTTCCCTAAAAAACTTATTTACTAAAAATAGCTGCAGGGATTTTCTGTTCGCTTTTGTCTTGAAAATCTAAACTAAGATGCACGTATGTCAGCTACTCTCCTTAAAATTGACTTAAATAGTTTGATAATAAATAAAAATTAGTTAATAACTCGGCCTGTTCCTTATTTAACGACTACAACAACGGAAACACATTATATATATATATATATATATATAAAGCTCTTTCTCATGTTATCTTGTGAACATGATAACTGGAGTAATTTTGATTTCATTTTAACCGCCGTGGGTTATGTTGTAAGTCTAGTGAAAATCTCGGCTGAGTTCGTAGATAGGCATAACCCACGGGAAATAGTGGGGGGTGATATTTTCATTTCCCCATAATTCCTTTTCAATCGAAGATGAAGAGAAAATTCAAATTAGGCGAATTATCGCCTTATCATAGCATATAACTTTTAATTAAGAATTTTTTGATGGCTGGAATTGCTAGGAAGTTATGAACTGAAAAGTGATTTTTCCCTCCCCTCTAACTTAAAGCACCTTTCAACCTATGCATGCTAACCCTTGTCGGAAAGCTGTCCTCATTTGCAGTCTCTTCCACCTGCTTTCATTCTCGCAGTCCTAATACTTATGAAAATAGAGGGCGAAATGTTATTTTCCTTATATCTCCAGACTAAAAGAATCTACCTTTTCTTTCTGGCTTGCCGACGGGGATTTTTTTATTTATTTTAGCCCACCTATCAAACTGGTACAGGCTCCTCTAGTTGGTAGCGAGGCACAGGGGTGAGAGGTTGCTGCAGGTGCTGTGCACATTACTTCAAAGCTTGATTCTATCAATTAACCAACATCTGAAACAACTTTAACTAGGTAAAATAATTTTTATTGTAATACCGTAATTGCTTTTGCTTAACTCTATGGATAGAGGACCGTCCCTTACGTCCCCCTTCAAGCAAAAGAAAAAATCTGACACAAATGGATATGAATCCTTTGTAGCAAATGCTTGTACAACGTATGCCGAAACGAAATTTTTTTCAATCATAAATATAAGCGGAATTCCATCGGCCAAAGAATGTGCATTTTGTTGCACAATATGACAATTGGGCTTCAAAGAAACTGTTACAAAAATA
The DNA here is from genome assembly GCA_013235015.1 of Araneus ventricosus. Lineage (NCBI taxonomy): Eukaryota > Metazoa > Arthropoda > Arachnida > Araneae > Araneidae > Araneus > Araneus ventricosus. The sequence continues at coordinate 37,449 of BGPR01006886.1, forward strand.
TCCGGCAATCCAAGCAATAATCTTAAAAGAAAACTTAGTTTTTGTCAGTTAGAGAAGGATGAAATAAAGAATCACACAAAACTATCGAACACAGAAAGTCTTTTCTGTTATTATAGAGAAATTGCTCTCTGAGGTGGAAGCGGAAATAATAACAGAACCTAAAGGCTTGGCTTTGTACTTTCGTCTTTGTCAACAAAACACTTCAAATGTCAATCGAAGCAGGAATTCGGGGTATATATAGGAAGAAATGGAGTTTTCTTTACCTGTATCGGCAGTTATTGTCGGCTGAACCTGCATTTTCTGTTTTTCATGTTAAGTTCAGAACCTGGTTATTCTTATTTATTTTTATGTTTTCCTAATAATTCTTGTAAAAATATTCCCAAGATTGAAAAATTATTATTTTTGGTAAAAAAGTGTCATTTATCTACATTAAAACTCATTCGTAGAGTAATATTATTGAATCAGAACAATCTGCCTGAAGATCAATATTGCAATTAGATGCACACATTTTCGGTGAATAATATTACATAGCAGCCACCTCTAAAATATTTTCGAAGAAAAGAGATACACAGAACTGTTAAACACAGAAACAGACAGTATAGCTTTTTTTCCTGTTTCGAGGAATTTATCGCTGAAAAAAACAATGATAAAACCATTATTTGTGCCTCCTGGGAAAAAGGCACTTATATCTTATTGGAAATAAGAACTGCCGATTTATAAAGGAAAGAAAAATGGCGGCAGATATTTTTTTTACCTGTGACGACGATTTTACCGGCGCTTACACTCATCACCATTTCTCCTGTCAGCCTGTGTCTCGTCTGGCAGTGGAAAGTCCGGTGGGAGTCTTTCTCCAGAACCCCGTGGATGAGCAGTTCCCCGGAATTCAGAACAGAGTAAGAGCTTCCTGGGGAAGAAGAAAGAGAATGAATGTATATCACACCCAAATGCGTTTTTACTGAAGTCAGAGTTTTGTTTTTGAGCAGATTGAGTCAAGTTTGGCTCGTGACATTAAAAACCAAAAAACTTTTCTTAACGCATTAGAGAAGGGAAACGTAAAAAGTACGTTTTTATTTTTCGAATTACGCAAAGTCAAAATTGTTCCTCAAGAATTTGACTTTTCTACCAGTTTAATATAAATTGGACATGTTAATAGATACCTGCAGAAAATAAGTTAACTTTTTTCATTCATGGTATATAGATTGCCTAGAGAAAGCACAGACCCTGTTTCTTTTTCCTTAGCTTGCATCTACAGGCACTGGTGGAAACTTTAGTCACCCCTACAGAAAACCTGAAAAGTACCATTTAATACTGTGTAACTCCGCCTCTGGACTTGATAACCGCCTGAACTTTCCATCAGATCATTTGACGCGAAGGTCAAATAGGACTGGCCCTCACAAACTACCAAGTATCTCACAACCTAAGAAAATCCTCTTCGGTCGGGTATCCGTAGCTTCCCCTAGTATCCGTTTTACCCCGAGTGCAGAGGTCATAGGAAAAGAAATAGAACAGCGCAATTATTGGAGTAAATTCTTATTCTCTGATAGGGTATAAATCCTTAGTAAACGTATTACTTTTTAAACTTTAAACTCCTGGTGTGTCTTTTATTAGACTCGGTGCTTGCGTGTTTTGACTTTTTGACCCTTGCCTTTTGGAAATGAACTTTAATTTTTTTTTTTTAAATATGACTTTTGGTGTCATGATGTGTTTTAAAGTTTCTTGTGATTATGTGTTTTTGTTTTTAATTATATATACATTTGTATAAGTTTTATGATTTTATGTATTCTCTGTGTTCTACTTTTTGCTTTTTAAGCCTTTTTTTTATTATTATTATTTACTCGTTGTGACTTTTGTTCTTTGTATGTTTGTTAGCACTCTGCAAATGGAGTTTTCTCTTTAGTGTGCTTTTCTTTAAATAAATAAATAATAAGCTATAGTAAGGATAGTTTAAAATCATACGAACATTGGAGAGGTGACGTCAAAAAACAAATAAACCATCACAGACAATGTGATTTTAACAACAAAATGGAAACAATGACCATTCCTTTTTCTTCCCTAGTGGAGAATAATTCAGTATTTTTCACTAGGAAGAAAAATTAATAACGCCAAAATCAAAGTATCCCAAGTAACAAGTTTCTCCACTCTCGCCTATCTCAACTTTTTGTAATTTCAATGAGGAATAAAATACTCATTTTTTAAAACCAATAACGATATATCTGAATTTTTTAGTCTCTAACATAAACATGAGATCACATGCTCGAATCAGGTGTGAAAAAAAGTTCATAAATTTTCGTTATTAGTTGCGAAATATTGAGTATTTTCTCTCTCTTGAAATTTCAAAATATTGAGACATCTGGTGTTCCTTGTTAAGCGACGAAGTGAAACTATTGCAGTTTATTTAAAAGTTACTTTGGGACTAATGTTATTTTTATTGAAGGTAGGGCTCCCATATATCGCCTATGTTCGTAATTTCGCCCACCACTGTTTCTTTTTGATTTTAAATGGTATGTGGTGGCCAATACCAGAACTCCAATACCTCCTCCTTCAATAATTGTTTGAGAAAACCGTTTGAACCTGTGTTGATATTACCTTTTTTCCGGGAATTTTTGTTAATTTTCGTGTTAGGTGAATTAATAATCATGTTTCATTACTTTTGGTATAATCAGTAAAGTACAAATCATAATGTTACAGCATTTGAGGCAGTGATAGTGACTATAATTGCCTATATTTTGTGTTGCTTATTTTTTGTTTTGCGATCCGATTCCGAAGGGGGATGCCGCCATGTTTGATGGTTAGGTTGTTCCCAATATCGCCTACTTGAGTTTCCCCATTATCGCCCACTTGGGTATTCCCATTATCGCCCAAGCCCTTTAAGGGGCACTATATTAAAAAAATACTTAAAAAATATATGGTTTATGTCGTATCATCACACAATGCTTCTAAGTTTTTTTTATTTTAATGTTTTATTTAGGGGGATAATGTTAAAAGAATACTTTAACTATATTACTAAGTACCGAAAAAAGCTGTCTTGTATTTCTTTCAATTTTGTTGTGTCTTAATTATGTTTAATAAAGAACTTATGATCATAACTTTAGCTACACTTTATTTAAACACATTTGAGATATAGGCGATATTAGGAACATATAATGGGCGATATTAGGAACACGTTTTCCAGTAGAAAAAATTCTGCGGTCTCAAAAAAAAAGTTCTGATGTGTGTGTTGAGCTTACGTGTTAGGGTTGTATTTCGGTATGTTTTTGGATAACAATCCAGATAATAGATTAGAACAATTTTTAGACAAAGTGAACGTGAATTAGCCCTCTGATTAAAATAATGGCTTAGGTCGGAGATATTTGGGCCCCCTACCCTAAATTTGTTTCAAATGAGACACTTGGGTGTTCATAATCATAAATGAATATTTGTATTTTAATTCAATAAATTAATTGTGCATACTTAAAATAATGCAATATATCAAGCCTTTTATTTCAAAAATTATTTCAATAAATTAGTTTTGATGAACGCATAGGAACAAAACCAATTTTTGAAACCTGTCGGAAAACTGAATTGGTGGGTTCAGAGATAAAGTGGACCAAGTCCTTGTTTTCTCTATTTTGCACTGACACAGTCTGGTAGTGTAGAAATGATATATTTTCTGTGTAATAAGGATACAAGTCCATTGTTCAATTTATATCCACCAGGCAGCAAGAGCAATTAGAAATTCACTGCTACTTTGAATGCAGGTAATCAATTTTGAGATCTTTCGGCGTAGACTTCCGTCTCCCCACAGTGGGCTAATGGTGTGTCGGGAAAGGAAAAAATTATGACGGTTTTCTTGGTATTTTTAAACGCTTATAGACCCGCAATTAAATAACATAGAGAGTTGGTTTTAGTTTCATTTAACAGAGAAATGTTGACATTGAAGATTGCAAAAAGAATTTTATAATTTTTAAATACGGTTTAGTCACAGTCGAGCTACAAAGTTGGTGAAAATTACGAAACATTTTAATGACGTCACAGCGACCGATGCGCGTGTACGCAGACATCCAAGTACATTAGGCAATTCATTACGTTCACGCGAAATATTATTCAAGAATTGTTGAATTACGTCGAATTACATGCTAAAGTTAAACGCTTATAGCTCGGCAACGAAATAACATAGAGAGTTGGTTTTAGTTTCATTTAACAGAGCAAGGTAGACGTTGACGATTGCAAAAATAATTTTAGAATTTTAAATTCGGTTTAGTCACAGTCGAGTTGCAAAATTGGTGAAAATCACGAAGAATTGTACATAGATAGAGTGATAAAATCACACTAGACTAATAGTCACTATAGACTATAGAGTTAATAGTCACATAGAGCTACTTTAGTAACAGTTGATTAAGGTAAGGAAGTCTACGCCCCTCAATCCCAGCGGCCGTTTCGAAAAGACAGCCTCCCGTCGAATTTCTTTCTCAGTAATGAGTCTGATTGACTTGATCTGCTTTAACTCCGAACCTTTCAATTATTAGAACATTTTTTACCTTTTTCATGAGAACTTATTAGATATTTTTCTTCCGGCGACGCAAATTTTATTGAAGGAAGAACCTCAAGAACTTAATAAATCAAACAAATTACCTACTTTCGCCATCTTCCGTCGGTAATTTAGTGTTTCTTCCTACCTTTCCACCGAAATATTGAAAATAAAAGTAAAGGATGAAGAAAAAAATTAATGTGACTATTTTAGTTAAACTAACCAAGATTTTCGGGCGAGGCAGTGAAAAGACGACGAAAATTACCTAAAAAATCCTAATGTTCCGAAACTTGAATTTACGTAGTTATTTATCGTGCGAGGTCGCTTTAAAGAATTAACTTGTGGGTAGCTTTAATCTTCTAAGACGATGAATTTATTATTTTTATTAGAATGTCTGTGGGAGTATTTTCCAAAGAAAGTATTTAATTTTTCTCTAGTACCTTCAGCTCTTGGAAAACCTTTTATAGAACAGAGAGTTAAGCAAACTTTAAATAATTAATCAAAGCGGCATTATTTATGAAATTTTAAAGATATAAAACACGCCAAATCTTGTCTGTTTAAATAGGTCGGGTTGGTAATAAAGTTGCGATTTTATGAGAAAAGGCTGGTACCATGAAAATATTTATTGCTTTGATCGGCGAAAATTATTTGGATTTATGAATTAAATTGATTGCATTTAAGCTGGATCGCAATGAACGACAACATTTTAAAATGTTCTTGGATGTTTTATTTTTCTTTCTCTTTTGTAAGTTGCATATTTTCTGATTGTCAAGCAGTTTTGACACGCATTATGTGAACGTCTGTGAAGATAAAAATGTGTACACATGATGAATCTGCCATTTTTATATATCTAAAGTGAAAAATTCATTAGGAAAATAAGTAATGTTTTATTACAATGAATAAATGCTTATTTTCAATCAATGTTAAGCAACTAAAGTTGAGGCTTTTAAACTTTATCTGAATCATTTAGATGACCCTGTATTGAAATAATCGAATAGTTAATTGCATGTTTAATTTTGTATGTGTGTATAAAAGTATATCCTTATATTTGTTATTTTAATACAGAAAAAAGAAGCAAATACAGAAGAAACAGACGAAGTAAACAATAGCGATAACAATAAACCTTTTGTCATAGAAAACTTTACTGAGCTTTTCTTTTTCTAAAAAGTTTCTTTCCTTTATTGCAGTTATTGGATAAATTCAGGCCACAGAGGGAATAATTTTTGACTATGTAGCCATTCCCTTGACATAAAATTTATCCATATTAGAACTCCGATGGCGAGTCCCTTTTGAAAAGGTTCACCATTTGAGTTCTCTTCCATTTCTTCCATTCTAATAATTTTCTTTTAATGTGTTTAAATTTTATTAAAGCAAGATTTTTGCTATTTTATTATATAGTAATTCGTTAGTTAATTATTGACAATATTGTTGATGCAATTACTGGATGCTTCTGATTTGGCTCGCAGAAGGTTTATTGTCATCGCTATTGTTTACTTCTTCTCTTTCTTCGGTATTTTCTTCTTTTTTCTGTATTAAAATATCTGTCTTTTGTATTTTATTGGAAGGTGCAGCATTTTTGCTCCATTCTGTCTAATACAAAGTTTAAATTTTTAACTTTTAATTTTTGATATTTAAATTTTTGTTAAGTTATTTCACTCGTTCTTGTATTTGTTACATATGTTGTTTTCTTCAAATATGAAACAATATTCCGTATTCAGTTGTTTCAAAATATTTAATTTACTTATCTATAAAAAGTGTTTCTGTCTTACTTTTTCGTTTTACTAATTTTTTCAACTCTGCGTGATCAGTAAAGCGAAGTCAATCTCAAGCATCAACGAAGTTGAATGAAATGTCAATTTACCAAGATTTACGAATTCGATGTGTATTAACACTCTAAGTCCCAGTGATGCCATTTGGAATCATCATATTCATTATTTTTTGTTCGGCATTTAAACCTGCCTCTGATATCAAATTGACACCAGTATATTTCTCTCATTTTCCTCTTTCTAAATACATATTTTTATTTTTAACAATAGCCTGCTGCAGTGTGAATTTTATCTATTCAAAAATTGCCTTTTTGAATTTTATGTCATTCAGCAAAAGATGTCGAAATAAAAATCAGTTTTAACATAATTTAAATAAAATTACAAGTGCAATTTCATTCTTAGATATCATTCTGAAGTATGTTAAAATATTTTATTCAAGCTGTTTTTGATGAATATTTATCTTAAAATTTGGGTTTTGCCAATGGAAGGATTTTAATTCGACCCTAGCACAAGACATTTTACGATATTTTCAAGATGTTGCCACTATATTCAGAATGCCGAACAATATCTTAAAGATATCACAGGAATATTGCTGGGCATCTTGTGCCAATAGGGAAGTAACTTTGAATTTTAATTACAAAAATTAACATTTTTTTCTTCTTGAAATTTCATCTTAGGCCCAAAATGAGTGCATTTCACAAATTTCAAAATTTTAGAATGAATAATAAATGTATGGGACTGAAAGTATTAAGATATCCGAACACGTTCGGAGCACTTTTTTTTTAAATTGTGAAATAGAAACACCAAAATATGTTTTTAGATTCGAATTTAATAAAGATTAATATTAGAGTATGATTTTTGAGTATAAATTATAATAAATTTACAAAAATCTTGAATTTCTGCTGCTTTTTAGAGGAAATTCCCAAAAACTTCAAACATGCTAGAGGTCAAACTTTTGTACTAATTCAAATAAAACTAATACTAAAATAAACTACATACTATGGACTAGTGATTGTACAAGAATCTTAACAATCTTTGTATAAATAAAAATTTTAGAGCTAATCGAACAATCATTATAAGATTTTCAGCAAATTTTTCATGTCATTTTTCAGATAAAAGACCATAATTAAAAAATATTGTTACAATACACATTATTCTAGTACATTCACTAGAGACACATTTGAAGAAAGTGTTCACAAAATTTCAGAACAATCGAATTATAATATCTTGAATTATCATGTTTGAAGTTTGAAAATTATGCATAACATCTAGTTTTGAGAAAAATCAAATTTTAGTTTTGCCACGCGCTTAAATTAAGTATCTAAACTTTTTAAAAATTCCTAAAAATATACTAACATCATATTAACTTGAAAAAATGCAGTTTAGAAGAATTTTTGACAGGATTCTGTCCTTTAAATGACAACTTCCGGTTAATTAAACGCCCACTTCCGGTTTTCGGTTTGTTATAAAACAATTAATATCTCATCTTCTAATTAACGTACCGACAAAAATAAATATGTTTTAGAAAGGTAAATGAATGAACTATCAAAATCATCAAAAATTAAAAAAATGGAAATTTTGGTCGAAAATTGACTTTTCAACGTGTTCGGAAACCAAAATACATTTTTGCCACGATTTCTAAAAACGCCAGTTAATTATTATAAATGACGCATGTTTTGGAAAAAACCGAATCAACGAAGGGGGAAAATGAAGAATTTCCAAAAATATTCGCTAGTTTTACCTGCTATTTGGTGTTGTTAGCGTAAGATTAGAAGGTGCTGATGTTTGCTTTCTCGAATAAAATGCATACAAAGAGAAAGTATTGTAATAGTGAAGAAATTCCACCAACAGATTTCACAGAATTTCCACATTTCAGTCTTCCTTGAATCCAAAAAAAGTAATTTATTAAATCACACCTATGCTCCTGTGTGTATATTAATACTGGTACGAACATGGAAAGTCGCTTCCCAGCAATGTGAGTCTTATGGTTGGGAAAAGAGATTTACAGGGGTAAGTATGAGATGACCGACAGCAGCCGGGACTGAACACCTGACCTTGGCTACAAACTTTGCGACCATCTTGACGATAAATTTGGAAACTTTGGAGACGAAATATGGGATCTCAAAGGTGTTGGAATTTTTTCGATATCTCTATTAGGAGAGGAGAAACGCTTGAATGTACGAGAAAACTCCATGTTACGTCACGGGCAGTTAGGGAGGGTATTTAAGGGCCGCACTTGGATCAGAGAGCGTGTTGATTGACTGGAACAACTTTGGAGTTTCGTCTGCATCGCGAGCTAGAAAGCTGGTGAGCTGAGCACTATTGAAAGTGCTGTTATTATCGTTATTAGTGATTTGCTGACTGTTTGTGTTGCTAAATCTGAAACTACTGAACTGTGAATTATTGACAGCTTACGTTGCTACTCCGTGCGAGATCTATTGTTTCCTGTTACCTGTGCTACGTGTTGTCCTGCATATTTGTGAATGAACCTTCATTCTCCATTATCCTGCGTGTTGGACCGTATACACCATACATCCACAGAACGATTTTTGTAACAATACGATAACTTCAAAGTGCTATAGACTCGATGAATGATATTTGGTATGAAGTCATGACCCGTCACTTGCACTTTTGTATCAAATGTTGGGACACACCCGTCTAGGAGAAGACTGTCTGTTTGTCTATATTTTTGTAGAGGGCACAATTAAATAAATATGAAAGAAACCTAGACGAATAAACTAATGAATGTCGTTAACCCACCCACATTCTAGACGCCTATCAACTTTTTAATTACATGTAATGACAAGATCTTCCTATTATATATAAGTTTGTATATTAGCACGATAACTTAAAAACCATATAAGCAGGATAAATTAAATTTCGTATGTAGTGTTTACACCAAAGCTTTAGCTCTGCTTAAAATTTCTAAATATGCTAAAAATCTGTCAACGTGTTGACTGTCTAACTTCTATAACTTTTGAGCACAATGATATAGTTCCCTAAATTTTATTAAGTGGTCCCTACGTCAAAATCGTCAACGTGTTTCTATTGTTCAACCAAATCCGTAAAGTGTAAGAGGTATTTTACTAAATGCATAATCGACTATTCTTCAGTATATTAGACATATTTAAGAAGATAATTTTCTAGATTTGGGCTATATATATAAGCAAGATATGTTTCCAAATATATATATAGTTAAAAATTCCAATTAATCAAAACATGTGTTATATTTTAAATATATACAAATATTAGTCTAGAAATCAAAATTAAAATCAAATTACCTTATCAATAATCATACAAATGAAATACAATAGTTAGATTAAAGACTATTACATTATGAAAAAGAACAAACTAGATATGGAATTCTAACAATCAAATGCGTATCAGCCTTGGGAACTGATATGTCGCATTAATCTAGATTTGTGGCGCCAACCTCTGCGAAAGCCAAATGTTGGAAAAACGAAAAAATAGGGGAATAAATCCCCCAAATCTTTCAAGATTAGAAACGAGAAAGTATATAACTTTTAACATACCAATTCAATAGTTATAAATATTGTTAGGACTTGAGAATTATCCTAAATACAGTTCCGCGTTTAAAGTTTATATATATATATATATATATATATTCTATAATGATTTCTCGATCATTCGCCAGAAAAAACTTAAATTACAGAAACAAGAAACAATAGTGGCCAACGCTCATTTGAAAAGTATTTTCGGATATTTCAGAATCTTTTTATTTATTCCAATGTCGAGAACAGTTGGTTGCTCACAGTCTGAATTATTTTTTTACACTCTTTAAAAGTGATTTTCTTTCTTGGAAGTATACGAGAAGATCGAAAGAGCACGCACATTTTTTTTTTATTTCTTTTATGCGAAACACTTTCATTTGAGAATTTATTCTGTTCGTATAAATCAAAGGGGCGAAACATAATTTTAGGCGAACATTAATAAAATTTCAATTAATTAAGGCACAGCACTGGAGTAAACTTTCCGTGCATTCACGAAAATATCAGAAATTTCGTAGGAAAAGATGATTTAATAAAGATATTGGCTCATTGTTTGCATGCCTGCTTTCAACTATAAACAGACGTTTGAAATAATTTTGAATTTCGTGTTTTTAGCGTTTTAAATAATGTAGTTTTAGTTCTGCAAGTAGGCAGAAAGTAAATATTATTGAATGTAAAGCATTAATTTGAAAATATTTACAGCTGTTATTGTAATACGTGAAAAATACCAAACACGCTTGAAATGTCAACATTAAACTAAGATACAAAAGTTACAGAATTTTGTGTATATGTGTAATAGTTATGTCGTATTTTAATGCTTTGAAATTATAATTTTAATTTTATTACAAAAGAGTTAAACACATATTTACGTATACAAATAGAATTCCAATTAATTGCATTGACGCTTAGTTTGTTCTACAATGCAAAATGTTTGACATTGCATTTCAGTTGCGATAATTATTTACTTAATAAAAAGATCAACAAAAACTTCACACAAACTTTGATATGCCAAATAATTATTCACTTTTCTACGAATGAACAAAACTAATAACTTAAATAATTGTAACTGAAATATAGTTCAATAAAATTGAGACATTGTATTGTGGAATAGACGAGAGTTTTGTTTATTTTATACCGAAAAATGATTACAAAAGGTTTCAAGGAAACGCGAAAAATAAAGTACTTAAACAAATACTAAGTTACTAATACATGATGCAAATTTCTAATAGTTACAGAAATAATTTTAAAATATTGAAAACAAAAATTATTGCTGATTAAATAACAATCATCAACTCTGTTACCACTATTCAACATAATTTGTCACAATATGACTTTAAATTTATTCTATGCAGTTGAAAAACAAAATCACTGGCATTTATTAATCTTTGACATTTATTTCAGTGTGAATAAACTTTAGTTCGTGATTTATCATAAACTAAGATTAAAAACATTAGAGATTGGGTAACCTAGAATTGAAAGGAAACGTCGCATGAAATACATGCTATTGGAATAATAATGTATCTTGTAAATATGTCTTGGAACTTCAAGTGTTTTTGCATGATATTATTATTTGCACAAAAATAAGCAAAACTAATGTAAACAAAATTGCGTGGATTTTACACTTTATAGATTCTATAAAAATAGGTATTGTCACCCAGGTATTTGATCTTTTTATTAATCTTTTTATTAATTAAATTGTTTATATGAAGCTACAAAAAATAAGTTTCGGCGGTAGAATATACATATTTGAACTATTTTGAAAGAACTATTTCTACGATTCATTATACATCACATGAATGTATTACAAACGCAAATTAATTTATCAATTTATGCCATTTAGAAACAAAGGAGAACCACGTGAATTTTAAAATCAGAACATACTTTAATTCCTTAAAATAAGACAGAAAAAATTTGAGTAAAATTTGTGTATCAGTAACCTGTTTTCATTAAAAACCAAGTTCGTAAGAAAATTGTATTAATAGCATGCGCAAAACCGAGGCATTTTTAAATAGTTATGTATTTCAATATTTATAAATGTAAGAAATATAAGGATGCAATTTTTAAATTAATTAATATGATTTAATTATTAGATTACATAAAAATATGAAATTCTAATCCTTAAATAGTAAAAATAGGAATATAAAATTTAGGTACAAAATCATCTGCTTTTATACAAACACACCGTATAAACTGTGGCAAAAATTTCTGAAACTAACATTTGCTAAAAAGTTGAGTTATTATTCGAATATGTAATAGATTCGAAAATCCCTCACAATTAAATGTTAATAATTTAAAACAGCAAAATAGCACTTTACTGCTCAGCAACAGATTCTGAGACTACCACTTTTGGACGATTTTACACCGGAAAAGGGTGTCAGGCAATGAGTCATATGAGCGCATTTCCGGAGTTCTTTGTTAGATCACGCTCAATGTAATCATCACCCTTCCATTCTTCACTTTCCCCTTATGTTGATGAAAATAGCTCCGTCCGGCGCATGCGCAAAAGCGCGGAGGATTTCCGAATCCGTTGCTAAACAATAAACACACTTCGTAGATTAATCAACAATCCATTCTAGTTTGAGACCATTATAAGCGATGAAATGCATCGATATAGTCCGAATATCTCGAATGTTTGGCATCTGGTATTCGAATGAACCGCCGCGACGTGGCTAGTGAGGGAGTAAATAGGGAGAATGAAATAATTTAAACTGGAATCTAATGCATAGCGCATTGCTCCTAAGTAGCATTTGAATGGAATTTAAGATTTGTCGTGTGGCAAAATATAGACAATTGAATTGCTTTGTTTGCAAATAGTTTTGCTTATAACTATTTACTGTGATTTCAGAAGCTTGTTATACATTCTGTCCATAAACCATTGTCGAAGTATTCTTCCCTCATAAATTTCCCCATCGGAGGGGGGCACCGCGAATTTGCTAATGAGAGATTGCCGTATAAGTATGCAAGCTCTCGCCAACCCGATGGTACAATAATGGTGGTGTGGCTCTTTGGGCCCATCTCCGAAGACAAGTCGTACCCCGGTAAAACGGGGAATTGTTGCATGAGCCACTCGTAATGAGGGCTATAATGCAGGAACCTAAATGCCTGACTATGCTGTCGTGGCGGCCGGGGTTAATGTGGAGTTAGACCAAGTCCGAAGGAACATCACCCCTCCCTGCCTAAGCATCCGGGTAACAACTGAAAAACCGGCCGCCGCAACAGATAGTCAGGCACTGTGGTGCCTGCATAATAGCCCTCATTACGAGCGGCTCATGCAGCAACCCTCCGTTTTACCGGGGTACGACCAGTCATCGGAAGTGGGCCCAAAGCACCATCATTGTGCCATTGGGTTGACGAGAGCCTGCTTAATTCTACGGCAGTCTTTCCTCCGCGAACTCACGGTGTCCCCCCGATGGGGTTAATGTTGAGTTAACGGTACGGTTTTACTTCGTTTCTCTTAGGATAGCCAACTCTTTGCCGCCAAGATCGGAGAGGAAAGAACATTTGATTTGGTTGCGCAATGAAGTTTTAAACAAGTTACATTTGCGCATGCGCTGAGATTGATCTTCTCATAAGTGTTTTGCGCATGGCGCGATATTGAGATTTGTTTTGATTGGTTTGATCGGTTCATTGGTAAGATATGAATGGTCAATTCTTCTAATTTGATTAAAACTTCGTTTGGAATTCTAAAAATTGATTTTTGACTGATTTCATCATTTCCAAAGTTTTTGCTTCGAACTTCGCGACAAAATTTGTTGTGGCGTCAACGTGTTGAAGAAAAAGGAATTTCAGGGAACATTGGTACCCTTTCGACATATCATGACCTTCAGCTAGCCGAACCCAAAGTTTTGTTAAAATGGTGTATGGATCAAGTATTAACAGCTAACGGATACAAGTGTCATGAATGTAAACAGCAAATGGTTTTGACAGAGAGGAGCGATCTTCTTGATGGATTTAATTGGGTTTGCCGCGTTGTTGGAAAGAATGGCAGAAGAGAATTCTTGATTTCAGTATTTTTTTTAAATTGATTTTTAAAATTCAATGAATGAGCGAAGTTACTAATGGCCCGCTATGCTGAAAGCGAAGACGCTGATGTTTTTTTAAGTTAAAAAAATTTGCCCGGTAAACACTTTTAATACCGCAGGCATTGCGTGCTCAATCCCTCGTTTTCAGGTTAACCATGATCATGAGAGGAATAAAAAGCACAATGCACATTCAGAACAGTATTTGGCGATGGCAAATGAAATTTCTCCAAGAAGAATTGGCGAGAAACAGGTATGTACCGTTAACTCCACATTTACTGCGGTCGGTCTTTCAACGTAGAACCTGGGTGCTTAGTCAGGGCGGGGTGATGTTCCTTTGGTCTTACCTCATAAGTTTTAATTGAAGAACATGACGATAAATATCATTGCATATTCATAAAGTGCAACTCAAAAAGTTTTTTAATAACACACCCAAAGTTAAGTAATTTCCACGCAACGGCCTTTCACTGCATATAATCTGTCGACACTTGTTCGGAAATTGAGTTCAGTCTCGATGTGTCAAGTGTCACGGAAGATTGCCATGAAGAAATTACTTAACGTTGTTCGTGTTATTAAAAAGAACTTTTTGAATTGTGTTCTATGAAAATGTAATAACATTTATCGTCATGTTCTCTAATTAAAAGTTATGAAGTAAGGAAACCCCGACAATAATTTGTGGACACTCTATTTAATTACGTCATTATCAGTGTGTCTTTTACCACAATTTGCAGTTCTATATAAAAAAATTATTTTGCTGTTGTTCAGAGGAATAATTGAACTCCAGTTAACATTGAAAAAATATTATAGTTGTATAAAGCAATTAGAAGATAATATTTTTTCCTTTCAGTTATTTGCGGGGTTAATTTTTCTTGTCTTCTCTTATGTTCGATACAATCGTTCAGCATATATGCAGTGATACAATTGGTTAAAAGAATAAAACTATCCGTAGGGTTATTAGAAACCCCATTGATTTTTTGAGAGATGAGAAATTGTAATAAGGGTACAAGTTTTCTTTCATACAAGCAGAGGAGGAAGAAACCTTGCTCTTCAGAAATAGACCTCCTTATATTGAAAAAATTATAGCACAAAATAATAAATATATTAAAAACCTCTATATTCCGATGGCAAAATATAAAGTTCTTGCCATCTCTCCTTCCCTTGTAAACCATTTTTTTATTAGGGATATCAACTCTTAACAATCATTTATTTAAAATACGATTATTTCCTAATTCAAACAATAAAAAAGCATTAAGAAAGTTTTAAAACTTTCCTCTGCAGCAAGAACTACATTTTCAATTATATTCAACCCTTTCGCGTTCATTGATTTCGCAGTGAAACCAAACATTGAGCATTTTCTTACTGCACATTGTCGAAACGTAGCGTAATTCTTTTTCGTAACTTAGGAACCAGATGTATAGCCCAACTTATACAAAAATTCCAGTTCAATACCGTTAGTCTTCGCAAAGATATCGGCATTGCAAGACCTAAAATGCTTTCGATCTCTAATAGAAACAAAATGATGTGGGTTCTGGCACAAATTGATGTTTTTTAAATTTGAATCTTCGAAAGAAATATTGAATTTTATAAAGGTTGAATATCCTGAATAGTCACGTATACTTATAAATTATATACATAATTTAAATTGCATTTCGATGATAATTTATTCGGAGGAAAAATAGACCGTTACCGTTCATTGGTTTCAATGTGAAACCACAAATTTCTTGAAAATAAAAAAATGTTAAATTTTTCTCTTTTATATATTTATGATCAGCTACATGTCCAGTACCAACTTTTGAAATA
This sequence comes from Araneus ventricosus, assembly GCA_013235015.1. Lineage (NCBI taxonomy): Eukaryota > Metazoa > Arthropoda > Arachnida > Araneae > Araneidae > Araneus > Araneus ventricosus. Next base: position 53,050 of record BGPR01006886.1, read on the forward strand.
AATTTAGTAATTTTCAAAACGAAACATGCAGTGAACTTGAAATGATTAATTTACCTTTCATGTCGTTCCTCTTCAGCACTTGCTTGTCGTCCCTAATCCAAGAGTCTACTGCGACGTACTCTCTGACGAATGTGGGCAGGTGGCACTTCAGAACTGCAGTGTTCCCCCGCACCACGAAGTCATCGTACACTTGAGGATCGAATCGCTGCTTGATCACTGAAACAAAAATATCAAGAGTCATACTCGCAATACTGAAACGCCATTCATGATAATAAACGCTTGTTTCACTTAAAACTAGCAAATCTGGGGGAAGGGCGTGTAAAGTCTCGGTTTCTCGGATGATGGTTCTAGGCTCGAAATCCACTGAATTTCACTGAAGATCAGCTGTATATGGGGCTTGTTGCACGTTAAAACCACACATAGTGGCCAATCATCTTTCCGCTGTTGTGTTGCGGAAGTTTCGAGAGGGGATATGACAGCTCGCATATTTCCCAGATAGCAATTTTAGTTATCTTGCTCTGCAAATGCAAGCTTGCAACAAATTTGACACGACAAGAGTGCAAGCTTGAAACAAGTTACCGGAAGCGAGTTAGTCACCACGCGTCAAATTTGTCACAAGCTTGCCGCGGCAAACTCATTGCAAACTATAGCAAAATCAGAGTACAAAAACAAAGTCGGATTAAAACCCGCATTATCTCGTTTTCCAAACCTGTCGTCCTAAGCACTCACGCAGGTAAAATCTGAGAGTAAAAGATAGATTGCGCTAATAGATCGTGCATAGGATTTATTTTAAATTGTTTTCTTGATTTGATTAATTTTTTTAAATTTTATGTTGAGAAAATGATTTGAAGTCAAAGATAGAGCAATTTTCGCTAATAACTACTTTTTGCTAATATAATAAATTATGAAATTAGGGTTCAAAAGTAATTACTTTTAAAATTTGACAAAATGTAAATTATTATTTTTCAGAAAACGTTGACTGTTTTTTACGTTAAATTTTGTTTCATAAACTTTAAAATTTCAACATTAAGGAAAAGGCGATATATTTTTCTTTAAAGTGCGAGCAAGCTTGTTTTGCAATCGTAGTGTGAAACTTGCCGTAACAACTTCACAGCAAACTTGTTTCGCAAGTGAGGTGATCAATTCTGCTTTGTCACTTTGCAGGAAGTGTGCTGCAAATTTGCCACGCCAAGTTTGTCATGACAAGCTAATATCAAGAAAAATCAAACTTGCTGCAAGTGTCCATGCTATCTAGGTTACGGCTCCTACACATTGTTAAGCAATGGATTAGGAAACTCCCCGCGCTTTTGCGTATGCGCCGGGCGAAGTAATTTTCGTCAAAATAGGGGAAACGTAAAGAATGGAAAGGTGATGTTTACATTTTACTGAGCGTTATCTAACAAAGAACTCCGGAAATGTGGTCATATGACTCATTGCCTGACAACCCTTTCCGGTGTAAAATCATCCAAAAGTGATAGTCACGGAATCCATTTCTGAACAATAGTAGGGAATGAGGTGACATCTCATTGGCTCGTAGCGTCACGTGACTTGGCTTGCTTCTTAATGATATCATAGCACCGCGCTTAGGCGGGATTTTAATTATTATTTTGCTTTCAGCTATCGCATCATGGAGAAATCAAAACTAACATCTAATATGATTAGATGGGTGTTTCTCAAGAAAATTATGAATGCATTTTCAGAATAAAACAAATAAAGGAAAAAAAAACTTCAGCATTAGTAAGCACTGTTTAGTTTCACGATGCCATTTAGAAGAAAGCAAAGTCCCGTGACGCTGAGAGCCAATGAGAAGCGACCTTATTCCCTACTAAGTAGGATCCGTCAATATGATGCCAGTTCAGGTGTAGTTTCCGTTATTTAGCCGTGGTTCAAAATGTCAAGGTCTTAAAATAGCCTTCGTATTGCTTCAAAACGGGGCGTTAATATAATTGAACAAAACTAAACTTGTAATTCTGTGAAGAGTAGACCTCGCGTCAAAAACAAAAAGCTAAGATCTCGCCTTTTCCCTAGCAAATTTTAGGCTATATTTCTTTCGAATCTGGACTATTTACACAAGTCCCTGTTATTATCTTCAAAAAATAACAATTAAATGTCTGCTTTCATCAGCATTAACAAAATTGTAATTCAATGTCGTTTGCTATTGTCTTTATTTTTTAAAGAACAATGAATAAAGGGTTTTTTCGGATAGAATTGTTGAAAAAGCTGAACATTTTATTTTCATTTTAGACACATTTCATAATATATTTGTTTTCAAAATAAATAATAATATCCGTCGCTAGGAATCAATATATTCCTACTTTCTTCAAAGCAAATTATAAAGTAATTATTTAGTCAGTAATCATTTTGGTGTAAATTGCAATCTACTGCATGAAGTATCAAAACTCATCTTGATAAAGTAGAAAAAAAATTTTGCAGACACTAGCATTTCATATTTAGCATTGTCTTAACTTTCACACTTGTAGTATGTAAACTGCGCAAGAAAAAACTATTTCATCTTCAATAATAAGTGGGTTATTTGTTTCCTGAAAATAATTTGCTGAAGAATTGAAAGATCTCTTATATTAGATGAATTTTCTTTTTGTTTCAAAATAAGTATCAACTGTGTTTCAACCAAACTGCTTAATCTTTTAATTACAGAACATGTTGTTTTAATCAAAATGTACAAACATTAAGAAACTAAAACTTGAACACTCATTTCAAATATCGTGAGAATTATCGCAAAATTTAAAAATAATGTTTGCTTCCAACTGATAACCATTCTGAAAGCAAAATAATTTTTAAATATTGAAAACAACCTTGTTTGCGAAGTATTTCGAAATCTCATTAAAATGTGTTGTTTAATTATATGCTTTTTGAAGAAAAATGTTACCTTATTCACATTCTTAAAAATTTCGAATTGGTTCTGCATCGCAACCGTAATATTGTTCTCCTTTAACGAGAGCCTTCTGATTTAAACAAAAATCTCAAATATTAAAACAAACCTTCTTTAAATTTCATTAATTAAAAGTGCAGTAAAACTTTTCTAGAGATTTGTAAAAGTTTATTTAAGATTAGTAGTTTCAAAAGCAATCAGTTTTGAGGGATTTTGGTTGTTCGTAATTTAATCTACTCTTGCTGCTATTTAGAACAAATAATTTCAAATATATAGAAAAAGAATTTCAAACACGAATAGAACTAAATTAACAAAAGAAAATATACGAAATGATAACAAAGTGTTTCCAAACCTAACTCCATGCATCAAGAAAAATTGCAGTTAGTTCCTAAATCATTAATCAAATCACGAGTATTGAATAGAAAGCTTTAGTTTATGCACTTTGTTTAAAAGACTGTTTTTATTTTCTTCTTTGTGGATAAATGTTTTTCTTTCCAATATATTCCGGGATGGGTTCAGGTCTTAGAGGATATTAAATATCAGACCTTAAAGTCTTTTCCTCTACAGAAAACCTATTCTATTTTTGAATCTGCATGGATTAATGGCCTCTCATTAAGTCATTCATTGGATTCTTACTGCTGATCGTTGTCTGCTATTATTTTTGTATTTTCAACTCTTCCAAAAATAAAATTCAGTACATTAGTATTTTTATTTATTTTAGTTTATGTACGCTGTGGATTAATTTTTTGTTCTATTTTCGCGTCCCGAAAATTATACTTATTTTCTTATCCCGTCTTGAATAAAACTGCGCATAAGTTTAGTTCTTTTATTACCTTTAAAATACCTAAGAATAGAAAAAAAATATCTTTTTCATTTTCTATCAACTTATTTCCCCTTAAAAAAAATTCAAAATGTGATCTGCAAGGAAGGAAATCAGTTACTTTAATTAATACAGACAAGCTCAGCTCAGACATTGGCCATATAAACAAACATGATATGCATTTTAGGATAATGGTTGTAATAATTGAAAAAACATTTGATTGCTTTTTTATGTTTTTGCTTTTCTTATTGTTTCCAATCACTGGATTAGATTTCTTGTAGGGTCTGATTAGTTCATTTTTTTTCAACTCATGCTTTATTAAGAATCTCTGTATTTTAATTTTTGATGACTCCAATTTTGGTAATTTTTTTCAGAATTCATCGACTCAAATATTATCAAATTGAGTTAGAATACCCAGTATAAAGGCATTTAATTTATTTTCTTTATTATTTTGTGAGTGAAATTTTGAAAAATTACCCATTCTAGACAGGTGTTATTTTTTATGCCTTTAAGTATTTAATGAATACTACGAATTATGGTCTTAGATTGTAATTAATATAGGAAGATAAAATACTGAAAGAAATTTATATATTTATCGACTAAGAAATTGAGCAATTTACTTAGTATTGGAGCTATAAATGGATAATTGATTTCTTTTCAGTTCAAAATTTAACTGTGTATTTCTTATAATGATTTAATAGTCATTAAGAATTCCGTATGGAATTAAAACTTGATAACAACGCATTGAAAAAAGTTATTACTCACTGCTACAATACCCATGTTTGTAATAATAATTCAATGCATAAAAAAAACTCAAGACTTTATATAACAGTAATTATATAATTAATACTTGGTGTTTAATCTGTAATTGCTTAATACCATATGGGAAACAGAAGAAAATATCTGTGGAAAAGAACTTTAGAATTAATTTCGTATAATACTTTCCTTTTAAAAACAATTATATCATTCAGCGGAAATCGATATTCTCTTAACTGTTTTAAATTAAGTATTGAATTATTAAAGAATGAGATGTAGAGTGTGAAAGCATGTGAAATGTAAAATTTAATTTTGATCAGCAAATCTATTTTTTTAGATAAAAGTAAAAATGATGATATGCAGATTGAGATATTTAAACTTTAACTGAAATTGAACCGCCGCTTTTGGAACAAGAACTTCCACAAGCAGATTCTTTCCCCTTTCAATAAAAATGGATTTGCAGCCATGTTGTAAAGTGTTACGTCATTAAAGCTATCTTGTGAAAGAGAGCATTTATTAACTAAAAACTTAACACTAAACAAAGACTAGCAAATATTTAACGAATATTAATAAAGCGCAGCAAATATCAACATTTTTAGAAAACTCCAGAAGAAGTTGTAATATTCACATATCAGTTGTTAACCGGACAGTAGCCGGCAGGATCGCAGATGGGCTAGTGATACAAATCGCCACTGACCACTTGTTTGTTTAAATTAATTTAAAAATTTTACTGAAAATTTTCATGATCTTTTTTCCGTTAGGTAAATTTCGGCTTATGTCAAAATAGACGAGTTTTCTGCTTTGTTTGTTTACATTTAAGTTCCTGCACTACGTAATTCCGGTGTAATGCTAAGTCAATGGAATCTTCAAAGCGGAAGTCCAACATACAAACAGATAAAGTCAAGGCTTTTAATGTAAGTAAACAAACCAGAAACTCGACCATAAATATCAACTGCTTATCACCTACTACTTAATCTTTGAATTAGTGAATTTTCAGTTATAAATAAAGGTAGAAACACTAAATTTTAATTTCAAAAATCTCCAAGTTTTTCGGAAAATAAAAAAATAGAGTTTAATTCCAACCGTTAATCACATAGAGAGTCAAAGTATCTTTAAACAATTTTAAGCAAACATTGTTTCAAAATATTTTGAAATCTCATTAAAAGGTGTAATTTAATTAAAAATGAAATTAAGAATAAAAATTCAAACTTTTTTTAGACTTATAAAAATTTTGTATTTGTTCTTCGAAACAAAAGGCTCTTACTATTCTAAATATTTACTGTAAAATATTACAGTAAATAAGATATTACATTAAGATATTCATTCCATATTTATACACTGAATGATTCTCATTTCATTGGTATGGTTGTGAGCTTGTAATTACCTAAATACTTAATTGGTTTGGGTTGCATTTTCTTTTAATAAAATTTTTAAATTTATTCTTTTTCATTCAGTTGCATTTGATTTTTTGCAGCCTGTGATTTGTTCATTTACTTTTTTCATAACTCACGCGAATTAGGAATATTTTCTATTTTAAGTTTCGAGGAATTTCATTTTGTCATTTTTCATGATTAATAAAATATAATCTTATAAATTGAGTTAAAATGCTCAGTTAAACTATATTTCTCATGAATTTTTCTATTATTATATGACATGAAAAGTATGAAAAGTCATGCATTCTAGATTGATTTCATGCCAATTTTAAATGATTTATTTTATTTGCTATTTTATTAATGGGAAAATTTCTACATCGAGTTATGACACTAAGTTCGGATTAATATGGAATAGGGTTTCTTTCCCGAGAAATCGCAAGATTTTCATACTTTATGTATTCCAGGTAATTATACTTGATTCCCAGGAATTCCCGGGAACAGCAAATTGTAAAATTATTCAGAAAATCACCTCTCAAGATTGATATTTTACAAAATTATGTTGAAGCAGAATTTGGTTGTGAAAAGATGGTCTGTATAGATACCAACACTAGCTGGAATAGGTAGTCGGAAATGCTTGAAATATTTTTCGAGATAAAATCAGAAATTTCAAAAGCCTTAATTGATATTAAAGAAGAAATTTTAGTTAATATAGAATTTGAAACTCTAACTGCAATTGAAACAGACTTGAAGCCAGTAAAACTTGGCCTAGAAAACCAACGCAGCCGAAAGCGAATATTTACCTTCATTATTGGAGAGTTGAACCAACAACAAGTAATATAAAAAAAATTTTAAGTCAATTCCTACTCAGGTGAACAAAGAAAAATTTTAAGAAAATGAAAAAACTGTATTTACATCAAGTGTCATCCACTACAAGTTTTAAAAAAATGCATTTGAACTTGAGTGGATGAATAAAAAATATTTTATAAACGATTGAAAATTTGAACAAGATATAGAAATAAATACATATAGGGAGGGTGTGAACTAATAGTAGGAACTGAAAAATCAGAATTTGCTAAGGATATAAAATGCTCTCTGGTCCAAAGAATTAGTGACAAACGGAATGTTAGTTTAGTTGGATTAATGCAACATCTAAATTTTTGGAGAAAGTGTGATGCTGCTGCAGTTACTGTTGATCTTTCACATTTACCTAATAAAAACTCTTCGATTCAACAAGCTAAAATAATTATGACAAGACTTTTCTGCGAGGAAGACGAATCACTGTTTAACTCTTTGCACTCAGAAGAAGAAAGCGCGGAAACTTTGGAAGAGAAATCTTTAACGTTGTACGAAAAATTAGAAAAAGCGATCCACTCAAAGACAAAGGTCGTAAGTTGTTCAAATAACAAGAGTTCTAGCTTGAGCAAGATAGTGAAGCAGGAATTGTAGCCATTTTAATCAATAGAAAAATCGATCATAAAATATTATAAAACTAGGTGAGGATTTGAAAACAATTCCTCCATCAGCGGAAGCTGAGAGGGCATTTTCTGCTGCCGTGTTTTTCATAACAAAGTTAAGAACTAAGCTGAGTGATAAAAGCATAGATTGCTTATGTTTTCTTAAATAATACTTTAAAAATGAATAATTAATATATTTTATTTGTATTTTGTAGCTCAATATATAAAGGAGTATAAATTTTGGTATTGATGAATACCTTTATGTTGTGCAATTATTATTAGTATCAATTAAAAAAAAATAATTTATATATTTTTTGAAATCTTGATGCATTCCTTGGAATACCGGAATGACTGTTATGTTCGCAGGATTTCCCGGAAATTCCGGCGAAGGAAAAAGGGGCGGGAAATCAGGAACCTAATATGGAAGTATCAGGATACTTAAAAGTGGTTTATACACTTTTTGATATCATAAGAGCCAACACTGTCAGAATTAATTCTTAGGAAGAATTGTATTTCTCTTTCAGAACAAAGTATCCCACAATGGTTTAATTTCATAAAATAATCTTAAAGTTGACGAAACAGTAACCTAATTGCGAAGAAACTAGGTTATTATATAAGTAGGTTAGGAACGAAAGTGTCAACAGAATACTTGTGCAGTAGTATCTCGTACCAATATTTGGGATATACTTAGGTGTGAGAGCATTGTCAGCATAAATATCATGTATGAATGCAGTTAGAGTTCCCTTCTTAGGCGACCATGCGGAACTGCTGATGAGGCTGTACGAAGTGGCCTGCCGAGCACGATAACACAAGTCAACACTTGTACAAGTATCTCATACCTATA
>BGPR01006886.1:61196-72672 GCA_013235015.1 Araneus ventricosus
ATATCATGTGTGAATGCAGTTAAACTTCCCTTCTTAGATGAAGCCATCCGGAACTCCAGATGAGGCTGCACGAAACGGCCTGCCGAGCACGATAGCAGAAGTCAACACGTGGCGGGAGAGGAGTTCGCTCAACCGACCCGTCACGAAATACCCTAGATTCAAGCGCAATTATACAATGAAAAATATTTACAGACTATTTTTTAGCAAAAACGAAAAGACGGCACACCTCATTCAGTCAGTCCAATTCACCGAGCGAGAGTCGAATAAAGTTTTAACAATATTGGTTGCGTAAATTTTAAATCCTGGTAAATGCACAAGTTCATGAATTTGTTTTACTAACATACTTTTTGGTACCTCGTCTCGTTGTTGATCCCAAATCCTAATTCACTTTCATATTTTTGAAAAATAATAACTAGTGTTTTAACGTTGACACGATAATAATTCAAAAGAATAATAATTAAACAATGTTAAATTCATCACATCTGTAAACAACCTATACTTAGCAATACAAATGAGTCTTTTACTGAGTTACCACTGTGATGTATTTCAGCATAATATGAAGAATCGTAGAGCCTTCTTTATCAAAAATAATATATTTATTGGACATCTACCACAGCACAAACATGCAAAACAAACACATACACTTACATCACAAACGTTACATCACTCTTACATTGAATTCCATCTTTCAATTTATTATTCTTTTCCGTTGCTAGGCAACGTTATCAAAAGAAAAATATATCTTTGCCACACTATTTTTATAATCATTAGAAAAAAATTATGCCAAAGGATATTTTAAAATTAATTACTTTTATGATCAAACGATTTTTTATCTAATTAATTTCTTTCTTTGAATATTTTAATAATTCTACAAATATATATTTTTATACGTTACGAATATTACACCGCATTTCATTTTTTGGATACCGAGATAAATAGAAGTAAGAAGCTTCCTCTATTTTTTTCTTTTTAGAACAGAGAAGTAACTTAAGCTTTAAAATGAACATAAAAGAATTCAGTTAATATATCTACTATTTTCACGACTTTTTACATTTTTCACCATTTCTTTTTTAAAGTTTCAGTTCCTGTAGCAGAAGAGAGTGAACTTCGATGATATATTATAACACCCGAGCAAACATGTAAGCCATTAACAAAATTACAGCTCAAACTTCTTTCGAGGACATTAGCGATGGACCTCATTAATTTGAAGCGTTAAAAAAGTCGACAGGATCCAAAAAAATTCTTAAAACACAGCTTTTGCTGATACTCTTCTATCGTCCTAATCGATTTAAGAAAATATGTCAGAAAAATTACATACAACTCAATCCGATTACACTGCAGGGTCGCTTAGTTGATCCAATTTTCTTTTGCATGAGCAAAAAAATCAGCATATGACTAAATAATTGGTGGCCTAGTAATATTTCAAAGAGTCTGCGCGAGTTTGGATATATTTTGATAAATGTTTCTCATTTTCCAGGAGGCTTGTCCGGGACTGAAGATTAATAGAGCAAACATGAGTTGCAGCGGATACTTCATCCCTCCCCCTTGCCCAATTCCTATTCTAATAATTCAAACGTAGAGGGACGCTTTCGAATGATATTCTCTGATTTTCCGTTTTCGAGTCATTATGCTTCCGTTCCGACGTCTTTTGCTTCCCCTTTCCCATTATCCGAAAGCCTTTCTCGAAAGATGGTTTTGAATAGATGCTTCGCTGGGATTATGGGAATAGACACTGGTATGTCTGTAAATGAGAATGGAGTAAACTAAGGCGAGTTCAAAAGGTGCATCTTCGTGTGTTTCCTTTCACAATAAATGTGAATGTATGTACAGGATTGTTATCATTTAAGTTCAACTATTCATAATGTCCTGAAGCCCGTTCTATGGCTCGAAATGAAGCAGAATTTCACTAGGGCGTACTACAAATGATACGCTAGGAGAAAACCGAAAGAAATAAAGAAAAAAGGGTGGAGAAGGGGAAAATAGTTGAAATTTCTTCAAAAGGTGCCGCTGCGCCGTTATCTAAGGTGACTTCTCGGAATATTATTTTATTACTGAAACACCATTGAATATTAATTTTGAGTGGTTTTAGTTTATCAGAACGTCACCGAAATCTAATTTTGAGAGTAAAGACTTTTTTGTTCAAAATACCATTTCTGTGTATAGTTTTGTTTGCTGGCCACATCCACATGTAGTGCATTCTAGTGCAGAAGTTCCCAACCTGTGGTATGCGTACCCCTGGGCAGTGGCGAATCTAGGATTTCGGTCTGGGGGCATAAAAATTTTGTATCTTCGTGACAAATGTCAAACCTCAAGGCTAAAGTAAACCAAAACTGTTTAACTTTATAGACTTTACTCACCTGACAATAAGAATCATAAAGAACACTACAATACTTTCGATAATTTAATAAAAATTACAATGAAATAACTAGCCAAAAAATGTCTTCGACCGCGTCAAAACTACAAATACAAGGGAAATGACTACAAAAGCAGAAAAATTTTCGACCCTGTATAACCAGAAAGCAATGTTGAAAAGTTTTTATTATTTTTTTAAAAGAGGGAAATTAAGGAAAAACAGTTGTAATTATTTTAAATAAAATCAAGAATTTTGGCTTGGCTCTGGGGGGAGGGTGCTGTAGCCCGATAGCCCCCTGGATTCGCCACTGCCCCTGGGGGTACTCGAAGGACTAGTTAGGGGTGGCGATAATTAGTAATGGAGGAAACAAGAAAATGTAAGGAATTAAAATAGTTACAGAATTTCATTTGTCCAAATTAATACTTGCTATTTAATAACTGTACCACTTGAAAAATTCATTAATATAGAAGGAAATTTTTAGCCATCCATATAAGTCAGGGGTCGGCAACCTATTGAAACGGAAGAGCCAAAAGTTACAATTTACAAAATTTCCCAGTTTTTAAAGAGCCACTAAAAATTTTCGTTTCAATATTACAGTATTTGCTTATATATATTTGATTTTTGATTTAAAATAAACGGCTTTAAATACGGAATAATATTTATTCATATAAAAACACAAATATAGATAGTTACATCAATGGGAGCATTGACTTTGAATGCCTTTTGAAAGTTTATTAAATCTGGCTTATAACTCGTTGTTTTAAATTTCAAGCACTATTCTAGATTTTTTATTTGTTAGTTGACTTCGAACTTTACTTTTTATTATATTCATGCAAGAGAACGCTTGCACGCACGAATATGTCGACTCGAAGATCGTCAGCACTCCATATGCCAACTTCTTCACCTCACTGTAGCATTCTGGAAGACTATTCCATGCGCCGAATATGAGGGTCTCAACTTGCGGAATTCCTTTTAGAGCTGTCCACTTGTGCTGCGCGATGTGCATGCATTTCTGGACCTCCAACTCTTCCAACTTGCTCTTGAGTTCCGTGAACTTGCCACTCCACAAGTCTTTGGTTTTCAAATCCAGCTTTAATTCTTAATGGCTCAATGTTGATCTTATTTGTATTTGTGTTGAGAGGATTTATTATGAACGCTCGAGTACTTTTGTTTGTTTTGAATTGCTCGAATCTCTCAGCGAATCCATCCTTCATGTTTTTAAAGCTATGCTGAAGTAATTCGTGTCAATAGTTGCATTGGTCTCATCGCGATATTGCCTCAAATTTTTAAAATGAGGTAATTTACTGCTCTCCATGTTTTCAACAAAAAAAAGAATTTTTTCGAAACAAACTACTTCTTCAAGCAAGGCGTAGGCTGGGTTGCCCTTTCCTTGCAGTTTTAGATTTAGTTCATTTAGTTTCATTGTGGTATCTACCATGAAGTTGAATTTTTGCAGCCATTTGTCTTCTTCCAATTGGGGATGGTCATTGCTTTTTTCATTGAGGAATGTTTTTATTTCACTCAAGCACAAAGCAAAACGATGCAATGCATTACCTCTGGAAAGCCATCGCACTTTATTGTGCAAAAGTAAGTCAGAAAACTGGCTATCTATTTCTTCAAGGAAATATTTAAACTGGCGATGGTAGAGTGCTTTTGCCAAGATGCTGTTAATAATCTTAATTACCAAGTTCATGACCTCAACTATTTCGGCCGGAAATGTTTGGGCACAAAGCGCTTCTTGATGAATTATGCAGTGAAACGTTAGAATTTCGTGGTTTATTTTTTTCTGAAGAATTGATGTTACCCCTCTATATATTCCTGTCATAATTCTGGCTCCATCAGTTGCTAAAGAAACGATTTTATTTATATCGATTCCATTGTCTTCCAGGTATTTTTGCACAGCATTTGCTCTATCTTCTCCACGAGTTTGCCCTAAGAGCGGTAGCAATCCTAGCAGTTCTTTTGGACCTTGGGACGACATATACCTGACGAAAAGGGGAACTTGTGCCGTGTCTTTTATGTCGAAAGACTCATCTATAGCAAGTGATAAGGCAGAAGCCAGTTGAATGTCTTTCACTTGCATATGTGTTACATTTGAAGACATTTTAGCAGTTCTATCTTGTACTGTTTTAGCAGATAATGGAAAATCTTTGATTTTTTTCATGATTTCAGCTTTGTTTTTAAAATCACGAAACAGTTCTTCAGATGCACGTATAAAACAATCTTTGACGTACTCACCATCTGTGAATGGTTTTCCCCTTCTTGCAATTTCTAATGATACTGCAAAGCTTGCCAGATTTACATTATTGGAAGATTGCGCCCAGTTACTTAGCATGAAACTTGACTGTTGTTGTTTTTTGGAGCTCTTCAACAGCTTTCTTTCGTGCGTCACCGGTTGGATATTTACCAGCAAACTGGGTATGTTTTGTAGTGAAGTGTCTCTCTAAATTTGACTTCTTATTGTGTGCGAGTTTTTCGTGGCAAATAAGACAAGTCGGAAGGCCATCTGTGTTGCATATGAATGCAAACGTCTCCGTCCAATCCTGATTGAATTCTCGGTTTTCTTCAGTTCTTCTCTTTTTTTCACCAGATGCCATGCTGGCGGCGGAGATGAAAAAATGATTTTTAAAAAATTTTACTTAACTATCTAAAACGGCAATTTATTTACCGTTATTACTTCGTTAACACGATCCTCAAATATGTAATCCAATTCTGTTACTGATTTTTTTATATTATACGCGTATATACCCTTGATAAGATAATTCTCTTCTAAATCGTATTCTTATAGAAGCAATAAGCGAATAGACACGCAAAAACCGCAAGCGATTAAATTAACACGCATGCAACGTAACGTCGACCGCGCTATCCGAGGATGACTGACTGACAACACGTCTAGAGTCTAGACGTGTTGTCTAAACTCTAGATGGTGGCTGTTTGGGTCAGACGGAAATGGAATCCAATTGGCTGAAAGATAAACATGGTCACGGAGTCTCATCTCTAGGAACAAAACAATAGTTCAAATTTATCTCATTACGGTCATGTTAAGAGTAGCGATTTGTAATTAAAGATTATGAAAATAGAAGCTATTGAGAAATTAGATACTTAAAAATATATTTTCTAATTTTTAATGGTTTTGATAATAAATTATTAATTTTTTCGTATGGAACTAGAGATCCGCAACTTTACATCAAAAGAGCCGCAGGTTGCCGACCCCAAATATAAGTTAATGCGAAATTATTACAATACTGATTTTATTTGAACGAGTTCTATTGTGAAAATGCAATATTATGTAAAATAAAAAATAAATACAGTAAACATTATTATTTAAACTAATACAAGCCCTTAACTTTATTGATAAAATCTTCTCTGCATAGATGGATGATTGATGGGAGGGATATGACACTAGGGGGTACGCGAAGATATAAATATTAATCAAGGGGTACATGAGGAGATAAAGGTTGGGAACCCCTGTTCCCAACTAGAATATAATTTAGTTCCACTAGAATATTAATACAAGTGCTAGTTTTAATCCAATTCCACTAGAATATAATACAAGTGCATCACTTGTATTATATTCTAGTGGAATTTTGTTTCGTTTGGGATTGTAGAACCGACTCTAGAGGCATCTCCATAGGCGAACTTTAATTATAACATCCCTGTATTATGGATATATTCTGGATTAGCAATCACATGCGACATTAATTCGTTTCTATCGTTTCCTGAAGTTTGCAATCTTTCTAGAATTTACTAAAGAACTATAAGGACCTCAATGGATTGGTAATATTGTCTTGATTTTGATACCAGAGGGTTAAAAGTTTGAAAAACTCTTAGTTAAACGCTCTTAAATAAAATACTTAATTGTTTTCAAAATTATATTTTGCATATGAGATTTATTACTGATTTGTGGTTTTAATTTTTAAGATTTTATTTATTGATATTTATTATTTAATTTCTTCATTTTATCGTATTGAGTTGATAGCTTCGGGAAACATTACATGAAGCTACAATTCTTACGCCAACTGAAGATGTAGCAATGTCCAAAAAAAATGCCATAATTTAAAAGCTAGTCAGTTGTAATATGCAAGTAAATCAATGCAATAATTAGAATTGTATAATATTTGCAACTAAAAATGACAACGAATATGTTAAGAAAACGTTGAAAATATAACGAATTTTTGTGTGGTTTAACAACACATAGAATTTGTGATTATTGACCACAACGTGATAATTAATTCGATCTGTTGTTTTCTCTGAGTTGTCATTTTTGTATAAACTCAGACAGACCCAATTCCAATAACAGGTTTTTTTTTATTTTCTGATTCCTGGAGATTTAAAATTCGAAATCCTTCACATTCTCGTTATCTGGTTTTTTAATACTTTCTCCCTCAATATTTTTTTATAAAAGAAATTGAAAATAATCTCTGTCTAATTTCGTTCAGTATCATTTTGCGCAATATATTGTGTAAAATTGTGCATCAGAATTGGGATAAAGGAAATACTGAGTATCTAATTTTAAAAAAATAGAAACCTATATGCAGATTAAGGGAAAGGTAAATTATATTAATGGATATATTTTTCATTAATGCACTTTTCTTAATCTTTTAATACCGTATTTTTAAAAAAATTATTTAAAGATGTTTTATGACTTTCATTTCTTGAATAAAACATGGGAAATTTCCTTCAAAAAATCATGTTTTTTTGTGATCCGGATTTTTTGACACTTTCTCACTGAATATTTTTTATAAAAGAAATTGAAAATAAAGGCTGTCTAATTTATTTAAGTATCATTTTGCACAATATATTAGGTAAAATTGTTCATCAGAAGTGGGATGAAGAAAATATTGCGTATCTAATTTTAAAAAAATAGAAACTTATATACAGATTAAGGGAAAGGTAAATTATATTAATGAATAAACTTCTCGTTAATGCAATATTCTTAACATTTAAATGCCCAATTTTTAAAAAAATGATTTTAAAATGTTTTATGACTTTCAATTCTTGAATAAAACATGGGAAAAATATGGTTTATGGCTGAAAAACAGCTTGTTATAAACTGACAGAAAACCAACTTTAGAAAAACATTTCCTTGATAAAATTCTAAAATGTCAAACAAATGAATTTTAATAAATAATTATACGGATAAGTAATTTTCTTCATCATTGTAGAATAAAATATGGTATTCTCAAGCGTATGAACAAAGCAGAAACGATGCAGCTTCAAGTGAAAAACATAAATTTATTTTTATTTTTTATCATCACTCAGGCTGCCATCTATATGTTGTAAATTGATTTAATAAAAATTTCAGAATGTATCCTATTGGCAACAACAGGCATTAGAACTTCTGTCTTATTCTCAAGATTTTAGAAGAAAAAGTTTGGCGACACTGGGCCTTTAGGAGTTAAGCATTTTCATATATCATTTTAGCGTCAAAAGTTGGTGAATTGATACACATGTGTTAATTGCTGGAGCTTTAAAATGTAAATATTTTTTAATAAGGTAAGGGAATAAAAAATAATTCTTAAAATCAAAGTTTGTCTAAGGATTTTATTTATTACAAGAAACGGAAAAAAGCACGAGATGGTAATTTTAGTATGTGCTGTCCAATATTTAAAAAAAATATTATATCTGCTGGGTAAAAGAATTAAATGTATCATTCTTCAAAATGTACAGTAATTCCCCAAATCTTTCTTCTAGGTCGGCGTGATGTCAAATCCTACTGTACTAGAGAAGAAATCCCATGTCTAGACGATTTTATTTTGCTTGAACTTGTTACAAATTTAACTGAAAACCGGAAAGAATGCTTTTACGCAATATGTTCTTGAAGAGAGCCTTTGTTTTATATACTTTTTAAACAATTCTTTACATTGATGTACACTGAGGAAGGTGAAATTGTTTTTAACGAAAACAATTTAAAGCATATAAGGAAACTTCATTTAAACCGTCTTAAAAATCTCTAATTAATAAGTTTATTTTCGTCAATTGAGATACTTTTATTAACATGGCAAAAAAAGAAATAGAAAGAAGATGTTATTGACACAATTTTATGTTTATAAATTTAAAATTATATATTTATTTCACTAATTATTTTTTATTTTACAATTTATAAACTATATACTTATATATTCATAAATCTTTTATAATGCTCTTAATTTTGCAAATCAACGTGTCCAGGAATGAACTTTATTATTATAAACATTAATACAAAAATACGCAAAGGTAAAATGAAATGTAGTTTGCAGCAGAAGAATAAATACATTTTAGGCTTTTTTCTACAATACATTAATTGTAGCTCTATGTGAGCTTGTTTAGTAGCACGAAAAATGTCCATTCTGTACTCAATTTCCCGTAAATATCTCTAGTTAATAAGTTTATTTTCGTCTCTTGAGACACTTTTATTAACATGAAAAGAAAGAAATAGAAAGAAGATGTTATTGACACAATTTTATATTTATGAATTTAAAAATATATATTTATTTCACTAATTATTATTTATTTTACAATTTATAAACTATATACTTATATATTTATATATCTTTTATAGTGCTCTTAATTTTGCAAATCAGCGTGTCCAAGAATGAACTTTATTATTATAAACATTAACAGCAAAAATACGAAAAGGTAGATTTAATTATAGTTTGCAACAAAGGGATAAAGAAATCTTCTGATTTTTTCTACAATACATTAAGTGTAGCTGTATGTGATCTTGTTTAGTTGCACGAAGAATGTCCATTCTGAACTCAATTTCCCGCCAAGGGATTTTTTAGAATTTCCTTTAAACTTCTGTATCCATGCAATTAATTGGACGTACACATGGTGGAATCCTACGGTACATCAGGTTTATATATTTAACCCGGTTTTCGGTGATTTTGTTTCCGCTAACCAAAATACACACTGCACATTCTCCTGAGAGCTGTCGCCATTTTCGATTTTATTCCAGTTGTCAAGTATTTAGCAGAATTTACCTAAAATTATTGATACTATAAAATAATTGTTGGATTTTTTCAATCTTTCGCTGCAAACTACATTTCGTTCGCCGAGAACGTGTTTTCCTTGTATTCGCTATTTACAGTGGATTTAGTTTACGAGATTGCATTTTGTTAGTAACATTGTTTTCATCAAAATGCTGATTTCGCTTCAGCTGCTCTATGGGAAATTTTGACTATGAAGTGCTGCCCTACTGGCTTAGTGCTTGATAAAGGATTGTGATAAATAATAACTAAATTTGAAGGAAAAGGATCGATATTTCCTCACCCTGGGAGATAAACATAACGAGTAGCAGAGAAGATTCAAGTGGAGGAGGGCAGAGTTTCAAACTTTCCGGCAAGCACCATTGTCCGACTGTGGTGTTTACTTAACAGCAAGAGTGTGACTTCAAGAAAAACAAAAAACAGCGCGAGTGATCTGCCCTAAAATTTCTCGTATACTTCCCCAAAAAGGTGCTGTTTCCCCTTCCCCGTGTGGATAAAAATATTCGAACCTACTGTAACCCAGAATCCAATGACTATCAGAAGGTATTTCATTGTAGATTATAGTGATTATAAAATATTTAGGTAAAGAATCAAATTCAAAGAGATGCTTACCGAATAAAACGCATGTATCACACACTTCCACTCTTGCTGGCTCAAGGACGAAGTGACGTAATATTTCGGCGCGCACATAGATTGCTACCAGTTCGCATGCGCACGGATAATCGGATTAAAAAAAATGAATATGAAATTTGAACGCCTTTTTTTAACCAATTGGAACGGAATTTAGGTACAGATCTATAATTAATGTTAGCAACCGTTATACCAATTTTTATTTATCTAAGCCAAAGGGTTTAGGAGATATAATTTTTGAAAGTATGCGATTATACAGTTCGACACACCATCAACCCTTCGATGGATTTGGTCCAAAATTTGATACGGGCTTACATTCATGATGATAAAACTGTGTACAAAATTTTATCCATTTAGCTATTTAAAGGTTTTGAGTTATAGCCTTCACATGACCACGGACAGTCAGGCAGACAGACTTCCCGTGGATGGACTTTTCCCAAAATTTGATAGAAACCCTCAAATTATGTGTAAAGATCACATACAAAATTTCATCCGCGTAGCTCTAATAGTTTTCGAGTTATCGTGTTTATAAACAGACAGACATAATTCGAAAATTGTGTTTTCCGGACTCAGGGAGGTCTAAAACGTGGAGATTCGCCAAACTCTCGAGTTCGAATTTTTTGACGATTACAATACTTTCTCTTTGTATACTTCGTATACGAGAAAGTAAAAAATATTTACGATCTACGGTTAATATGCCTTCTAGTGCCCTTATTTTGAATTATTTCTTTTATTCGATATATGTTTTCCCCATCCTTTTATTAAATTACCTACAAACTTTCACAATTTTTCTTTTGAATGATTGTGGCTACAGACAGCTCTTAAGAGGGGGCATTATTTATGGACACTGTATTTAAGAAATTATTTTTTCATTCCGACAGTGACATAAGGCATTTGAGCGCACAATCATTTCAATGGGAACAAAAAAAATGTTCATTTCACTAAATGCATAACAATCTCTCAATTAAAAAAAATATTTTTTCATTGGAAAACAGCTGGGTTCCATCAATCTGTAGGTGCTAAACGCCATCGCAGAATAAAATATTTTGATTCAATATATCGTGAAGTATTCAAAGCACGTTTTCTCTTTCGCATTAAGCTGAAAAAGTGCCGCAAGTTTTCCGATAAAAGTCGTATTTATGTAAGAACATATTTCACTGCTAAAGTGGCATACATTTATACTTTACTAAAAATGGTTGCGTTTCCTTTCGACTGTGTAACGTAACGATACAATACTTCTATTGTTTTATGAATATTTTAGTGTGAAATTTTCTGCATTATTTTTATTTAATGGAAATGCGTTGTTATTTAGAATTATCCTTGCAGAAAAACTCAATAAATGCAAAATAAATTTTATAACATTCAAATAATTTTATAACATTCAAACTAGGTGCATATGAGTTATGTTATATAAATTCGTAAATGTATTTCCTATTTTATCCTAAATCAGTTGATTGTTTATGGCGATAAGTTTTTAACAGCATCTAGTAACAAAATAATATTTTAAATGCCTTTACAACATGTG
>BGPR01006887.1:0-27274 GCA_013235015.1 Araneus ventricosus
GATACCAGAAAGTAAAAATGAATCTTGTTTTTGATCTTGAAACAAAAAGTTTGTACTTTATTCAAATATTATTTCTAAGCTTTTTATTTGATACTAGTTGTTATGCCCGGCGTTTCTCATGGATTAAAATACTTTCATGCCTAATATTTTTGATGTAAAAACTACTTTTGTATAGAAAATTATAATACCCAAAATTCTTTTATCGTCTGAAACGGTTTTTAATTAAAATGAGAATGTCATTTGAATTATACGATTTTTAAATCTTTAATATGGCGAAATCCGCGAAAATAGTTTTTGCGAGATGATACATATTTTTGAAAAAGATTACGGAAAATGCCAAAATATTGCTTAATTTCCAATTAACTGAAATTTAATTAGCTTTGGGGCTTTTCAAAGTTGACGGTGATTTTTCTCTTCTTATATAAATATATTTATAAAAATAAGCAAACATTTCAGAAAAAAAACGAAAATTAGTTCAAAATCTAACCGTTGCGTAGCAACTGAGTAGCTATAAATTTGCGTTGTTTAAAAGTCGTCTGCATGTAATCAGTTAATCATTAAAGGTTGAAAAATGAATAAAAATTAAAGAAAAATGTCACAAATAAAAAAATTTGTAGCATTGAAATGGTAAAATTTTGTACTTTAAGATGGTATAAAAATATTGTTTGGGGGATAATTTGCTCCGAAATTACAACGGAAAAATGATTTCGGTTAATTTCTAATTAACTGACTGCTTTATTAACTTGTGCTCTTTGAATAGTTGACGGGTATCTTTCTCTTGTCTTGAATAATAAGCATGTAAAGTTTGGTTGTAATCGTTCCAGTGGTTTAGGAGATGTGGAACATATCCACATACCCACAATGCCTTTTATTTATATTAAGATATAGAACTTCTCATTTATCTATAAGTTCGATGCGTAAAATCAAAGACAAAAAGATTTTTTTGGTCAAAATGTGTTGAAGTCTGTTTATTTTGCAGAATAGAACTTGAACGAAAATCTTTCCCATTTTCAAGAAAAAAGCGAACGTACAGAGCAGTTATTGTTTCGAAGAATCTAACGTATAATATGTTGTTGTTCCAACACACATTAAACGCGAAATGGAAATTCTCAAATGAAATACTTCCAACTGTTTTTTTCATTTTTCTCTAAGATGCTGTAGTTGAGTAGGAAAAGTATTCTCAGTTGGAAAAGCAAAATTTAAAAAGGAACTCCGAACGACGTAAATGCAATCGACAAAGAGAATTTTTCAACTTCAAAACCAGTTTTATTGCTCCATTCTGGTCGGTTACAGTGTAAAAACCACATTCTTCGCATTACGCACCGAAATAAGAGGCAGTTGCAACCATAAAAATGGCATCAGACTTGCAAATAACGCTACCTCAGAGTACATTTCAAAATATAAGAACGCATTTATATCTTTTTTTAAACTGACGTTCCCCTTTCCCTAAGTAAGATGAGATTTTGCAGATAAAGAGTACCTGGAAATAGTACAGCTTTTTACATTATTCCGAATATCATAAAATGAAATTTATACACGGAAAATATAGATTACGAATAGAAGAAAACCAAACATTTGTTTTTTCGCAATAGATATTTCTTTAAACTAGGATGGCTTTCGTAGAATGTCTCAGAGAATTTCGAAATAGATTCTAGAAAGTATTTGAAAATATTTTGCACACACTTTCAAGAGAGCGAAGTTTCTTAGAAATAAATCGTCATTAGTTAATTTTTGTGTGTAGGCAAATATATCTACATTAGTTACAATCCCGCAAAGTAACAAATTAATCATCATTAAGCATTGTCTACAATGACAAACGGTAATATGTAACATTTATTAAAGGAAGGTTTTTGATTTGACGATGTGCTCAAGGAGAAGGTGTAATGACAAATATTATTTTTGCGTCATTCTAATCTTCTTGTAAACTACAGAACTTCCAAATATTTTATGTTCTGCATATGAAAATGGCGTTTGAGATGCTCTATTTTTAAAGATCTTTTTAAAAATAAAGAAAATGAAAAGATTCGATAAAAGAATAAAGATATAAATTAGTTACAATCCCACGACGTAACAAATTAATCATCATTAAGCATTGTCTACACTGACAAACGGTAATATGTAATCTTTATTCAAGGAAAGGTTTTGATTTGACGATGTGCTCAAGGAGAAGGGGTAATCGCCTATTTTGCTTCATTATCTCTTTCTCAGAAATGAATAAGCTTTTCGAAAGTTTGACAGATCTTATTTTTGTATCATTCTAATCTTTTTGCAAACTACAGAACTTCCAAATATTTTCTGTTTTGCATATGAAAATGGTGTTTGAGATGCTCCATTTTTAAAGATTTTTTTTAAAAATATAGAAAATGAAAAAGATTTGATAAACGAATAAAAATATAAATTCAACTAATCAAAAAATTCTACAAAAAGCAATTTCATAATTCTATACCTGTCATAAGTCGCATTGAAATATTTGCAAATGCTCGGATGCCTCAACAAATTTGATAGGGCTCTTCAAAAGTAAAATGTTCATCATCTTATTATGAGTAGATCGAGTAAAATGCAGTGTCATAAAAATATTTACTTTTTTTAATCTAAAGAATACGTTATAACATTGAGATATATCTGAAGAATTTAGAATGGAAACATTTAAATTATTCCATACGAAAGCAACTAAGACTCCAAACGATTTCTTGTTAAAAAAAATTTGGATTTAGAATACACGACATGGGAACGATAAAAATCATCTCTTGCATAAGTGTAATTGCCGTCAGCTGAATGGGGGCTTTATTCCAATTTTTGTTCATTTTAAGACTTAGTTGAAATCTTGTTTCAGTATTTTGTGACATTTATTGTTCTCGCGGGATGGTAAGGTACTTAATATCGTTTCGGTATCTTTTCAGAAAAGAGGAATTGTAAGGCAGCTGTGTCCCACTAAGACATGAATTGTTCAGTAAATTAGTTTTGTAAATTCGATAATATACGAAGAGAGGGGCTTTGAAAGCAGATGATTATTGTTCACTTTTAGTTTTGTTTCTCGGTTTGTTTCAGATAAAGCTTGAAATGCTTTATGATTCTTTTAGCTTGGAAACCATTTTAACATTGTATACTTTCATTTGGAATTTTCTGCCATAAATTTATCGTTTATTTAACACAATAAGCGCCATTTATATTCAAATGAATACAATGCATACTATCTTAGTAGGCCATTTACATTAGTTTGAATACTGTGTTAACAAATTATAGAGGTGAAAATAGTATATATATGGTGGCGTTTAATGTGTTAAGCATTAATATTTTTATGCAAAATTTACATTGTGAAGTTTATTGATTATTACATTAGAAGTCATGGAGTTTATTGATCATTGTATAATGTCTGAATATATTTTCGGAGTTATTTCCTATTATTAAGCACTTTTATTTAACCCGACTTGCTTAGAGCTCATTATTAGATTAGTTAGATTAGCGTCCCGTTTTGAAGGAACATGAGGGCTATTTTAGAACGAACCTCGTAATTTTGAACCGCGGTCAGATGACGAGGAAGACACCAGAGCTGGCGACCCTCTCTCCAAGCTTACGCACCACACCAACGTCTTTTTCAATACCTATATATATATTTACTATTCCTTGCTTGCCCGAGCAGTTTTTAAATTTATTACGTTATATATGTTTTTATATTTTATATGAAAAGAAAGAGCCTTCGTTTTGTCATTCTTTATTTTGTGAGCATCATTCGCTACACTTGGTTGCTGAGTACATGCAAATCAAGCTATTCTCTCACCTCCAAGGTGGGTCGAACCATGTTTATCTCTATGAGCCCGAGGGAGCCCCAGTGCGTCCCCGTCGACTGAGGACGAGGTCGTACGTTTTCAGGTGGTTGGGAGAATTTTAGGGGAGTGAGGAAGTTCCGAGACCACCCGGGCAGATTATCTCAGCGGGGTGGAGGGAATTCTGACAGTAAGTGATATGCGGTTTTGTCAAGTCATTCCGTCGGAGGGTAGCGAAAGAAGGAGGAACGGACAGTTACTTACTAGATGAAATTATATTTATCAGAAGAAGAAAAAAATAAATACAATTTATATTTTTTATGCATTTCATTATGATCTATATAAGGAAATTGTTAACTTGCTTCATGCAAAAGATATTGAAAATGTTCATTTTAGTAAAAAAATTAAGAAAACTCTTTCGCCTTCTTTTTAAACTCTTTTATTGGCACTGATCAATTCACACATTTTTTCGAACAGAAATCTTTCAGGCGAACTTTTTTTTTGAAAAGTAAATCTATTTACTTACTCATTTATTGTTTTTGTTTGTATTGCTACAAACAAATTTTACCAAAGAAAATAATTTCGATTCCATAAAATTGTCGATTACTGTTTTTCTCAAATTTTCATGATTTGTACATCTTAGGGAAATACGGTGACCATTAACTACTGTTAAAATCAACTTCAGAAAAACGTAAGTTAAAAACTGCAAACAAGACTTCTGAATAAGATTTTGAAATAAAGTTAAATTCTAGACATATTTAAATTCAATTAAAAAACAATTATTGCTTCAATGATAGTAAAATTAGAAACCGATTGAGATACATTTGATTTTTAAAAAACTTTCCTGACGTTGTGCGAGTTCTAATTTTTTGCTGAAAGTGCTATATTGAATTTAGTATATACTAATTATAAAATTAATCAGAAGATATTAAATTTGGCTTGTCAACCGATAATTTGATATGCTGTCAGATATGCACAACGGAAGAGAACTGAGTTTCGTTACGGAGTACCGCGAGGACGCGAAGCATCCGTTGCACCTCCACATCTAATTAATGAATGGGCTTCTAATTACATTGACGTTTAAAAAATTCGAATAAGAGATTTAAAATCAGATGAATTAAAAAATGGGGGGGGGCGCAATCACGCCCGGGGCCCAAGTTGCGTAAGAAATTTTAGCGGAAAACACTGCGAAACGCTAGTGTGGTGTGGAATTTTGAAAGAAGGGTGTTTTCCGTGTCCGGATCCGTATTTTCATTAAGGTTACAGTGCTGCAACTAGGAGAGACTAAAATAGAAGGCAAATAAGGTCTGAAAAGAGGGAGAAAAACGAAATTTAGCAGGGAAATGGCGATGGAACTAAGTTATGAGCTCTCGGAAATAAGCGCGGGTTTGTACAACGTAGCGGTATAATGAGGTCGAAACTTAAATATTTTTGAGGATTTTACGGGTCCAGATCTGCATCAACTGTGCTTACAGCCCGACGTCTTTTAATTATCGGGAAATTTTCATATGTGTAGTCCAATATCGCTCGGGCTCTCTTACGAGAACTCGGAACAGATGTGCACAAGAGTATCTGTTAGTGTCAGTAAGATTTTTCGCTCTATATGAATAAAATGATGAACATTTGAGCTATATATAGTAAAAATTTTTCTCACCAGGAATGCGTTTTTCGTTTTAATTGTGTTTTAACTGCAAAACAGAAGATATATTTTTTGACTCCATAATTGCAAGGAGATTCTCTTTGTGTTATCTTTACTTCATTAGCTTCTCAGAAGTGGAAATTCGCAAAGGGAAAAGGGAAGAGAGAAGTTACGGTGTGTAACTTTTTATATTGTCGCACGGCATTTTAAAATTAGATACTTATTTTTAAATATTAAACTATCAATATATTTCGTTAAAAAATAATACATTTTAATAATGAAATTTTAAACCTTTTCAACAACGGTGTTTACAGTTTTACTAGCCACAAACGCCACATTTAACTGTGCTTCACATATACACAAACGAGATTAATCTGTCACAAAGTTAGTATAATACATGGCTTACCTCGTTTTACAAGACATGTAACAACCAAAACAACTGCCTTCTTTTCTTCATATTTAAAAATAAGCTTGTAATTTAAATATATTATTTTTCAAAATATATTTTTGTCTAATTAATGGAATTACTTCATTCTTTAATGTGCTCTAACTGCGTTTCTTTTCATGAAATTTTTGAAAAAATAAAATTAATTAATTTCAATAACAATTCAAAGTTAATTAATTAAGTTAGTTAATTAATAGTTAATTAAGGTGTTGGGGGAGTGCACACACTGCATACTTCAATAAATCTGAATAGCCTACCGATATTCGAAAAAGAAGGTTACGGCACCTTTTGTTTATAATTTATTCTTTCCTTTACTTTTTCAACATAAACACCGCATTTTTCTCACATTGATATCTATAAAAACTTGTCTTGAGGGTAATTCTCTCATATTCTTGGTAAAAACTCATTTAGAGTCGTGCAAAAAAAAGATGACGTATTTTTGGGATATTGATGATTAGCGATTTTTGGCCGAAGAAGACTGACTGCCAGAAGAAGGCTGTTTCAGAAAGCAGTGCTTGTGTGTTCACAATTCTCCTAGGAGCTCCCAAGATAAACGATTCCTTTTCTTTCTTTTTTTAAAGAAGTTGAAAGAAATTTCAGAGTGATAAAAGCAGCCACCTTTTCCCCTGACGGATTTGTTGCTTTTTTCATAGTCTTTAGTTTATTTGTCCGCTCTATAAGTGTGTCTCTTCTGATAAGATCTATTTACCAGAATTATCTGTTAATTGCACAAATGAATAACTGGTCAAAGTTTATGGATTCGCTTTAATTTTAAAATAAGCCAAATTTTACAGCACAGACAGTGCGAGAACCTACGGGAATTTTAATGACTGGGTAAAAATTAATTCAGAAACTTCTTTGAAAGCATTTAGATAAACTAATCGAGATTCCTCCTAAACTGATACAATACAATTCTTATCAGTAGCCCGAAAAGCATTTCACTCACAAGACTCTATCCAGTACCGATAGTTCTAACCGCAAATGACCATCAATGGCTGCCCTTTCATTTTTGATAAATGACCACTCAGCGGGCGTCCCCCTTTCTGGCATTGCGGTGAAGGAAAGGACGATTCCATTCTGTTTCTGTGAACGAAAAATTACCCCAGGCTTTGAGGCAACCAAATTCTCTCTCCAGCCGGGCTCAGAGAGTTATATTCCCAGCTCTCTTGTGTTTAAAAGTATTGCCTTTGTTAGAGCAAGGCTTATATCATTTTATTGTACCTAATAAATCCCGTCCTCCACATGCTGTTGGACTCTCTCCGCGCTGGTCCTCTCCCGGGCTTGCACCCTTCTTGGGTAGGCCGGGCCAATGTGGGTATTTTTGCACCACACCAACGGTAGGGCGTTTGGCTCCCTACGTTTGATTTAATGTTCAACAGGCCCAACCCAGACAGCAATTTGCCAATGTGGGTATTTTTGCACCACACCAATGGGAGGGCGTTTGGCTCCCTACGCTTGATTTAACGTTCAACAGGCCCAACCCAGATAGCAATTTTAGTTTGCAGCAAATTTGCACTGCAAGTCTGCAAGCTTTCTGCAAATTTGTCACGACAAGTGTGCAAGTGTGAAACAAGCTTGCAGAAAGTTAACGCAAGCCTCGAAGTCACCATAAGACGAACTTGCAGCAAGCTTGCATTGCAAACTCATCGCAAATTATAGCAAAAACAGAGTACGAACACAACCCAGGATAGAACTCGCGACCTACCGGTTCGGAAGCTGACGCGGTAACCACTCAGCCAGTTAAACTCTGAGAGAAGATAGATTTCGCTAATACATCGTTCCATTCGATTCGTATGCGATTTATTTTAAACTTTTTTCTTGATTTCATTAATTTTTTGAGTTGAGAATATGATTTGAAGTCAAAGAGAGACCGATTTTCGCTAATGACTACGTTTTGCTAGTAGAATAAATTATGAAATTAGAATTCAAAAGTAATTACTTTAAAATGGGACAAAATGTCCAAGTTATTATTTTTCAACAAACATTGAATGTTTTTTAGATTTAATTTTGTTTATAAACGTTAAAATTTCAACATTAAGAAAAAGGCGATATAGTTTTCTTTAAATTGCGAGTGATATATTTAGTAAAAAGATGAAAAATGTTTGAAAAATTTTTTTAATAAAAAAATTATCATTGATTTATTGAATTAATGAAAAGAAGGACGGTCTAGGAGATGCTATTAAAAATCGGATGTTTTTTTTTAAACAGAGGCAAAGATAATTAGAAGCCCACCCTTGCAAATCAAACTTGCAGCAAGTTTGATTTGCAAGGGAGGTGGCGCTAATTGTCACATCGAACTTGTTGCAAATGTGTTGCAAGCGAGGGTGGCGCTAGTTGTCACAGCGAACTTGCTACAAGTTCGTTTCAAGTTTGACGCGTCAAATTTTGCTATGACAAGGGAATACCAAGTCAAAATCAAACTTGCTGCAAACTTACGTGCTATCTGGGAATGCACGACGGATCTTCATTGGAATCGGGTTTCGAACCTGGAGCCCTCCGGCCCCGACATCTTGCCTCCAGGCCACAGCGGCCTCCTGTTTGGAGCTCTTAATGATAAAATTTTGTAATAGCTTTTTCCCTCACTTTCTTCCGTACTAAAGCTTTCAAATAGTGTACACAAGTGGAGAATACAATACACTACATTTATGTTTTTCAAGCTTAATTATCAGTTAATATATTAATTTAATTAAGTTTTCGTTCTATAATAGTGGTGTTACCTGGCAGTGAATTTGAGAAAAAAAATTGAAGAAGATTCCATAATGCTCATAAAAATGAATTATAAATTGATTTTTAAGGAGTAGAAAATAATAAAAATAAAAAAATCTACTTTTTAGAAAACTAATAAAACTGATTTTATTAAATTAATTTTTAGATGTACTAAAATGTAATCCGCACTAAATTTAAAACGAATGCTTTCAAGTAAGTTTTTGTTTACATTTTAAAATATTATTTCTAATTAAGCATACTTTTAAAAAAGATTGGTGGTTGTAGACGTTGCGGTTATTTCTGAAAAATGAAAATGACCGTTTGTTCAAAATCTACAATTAAATGATCATGATCAAACTTAACCAAAGGTGCACATCATCAGCTGCAGTAAATTGTGAGAGATTTTGTAACTGGAATCACAACAATAGCAAAAACATATTTACTACACACGTTTGAATGTAAATCCTATATTTTAGGCACCAATCTTAGTCATTTGTCCCTTCTAAGAAAACGTATTCTGTTCTTACATGATTGAAGACGTATTCGATTCAGTTAATCAAGATTAAACTTAACTTAAAGTGTGCTTTATAAGCTGCAGTAAAATGTGTGCTATTTTGAAACAAGATTCAGAACGATAAAAAAAGAAAGAAATCTTCCTTAATAATATTTTATCATATATTTACTACACGCATTAACACATAAATCCTATAAAGTCTATCATATATCAGAATAAAATTATGGTTTGAGAGTCATGTCTTTAAAATCGCTTCTACTGACTATCACTGGTATTTCTAGGTTGCATCTTCCACTAAAGCAGTGGTTCTCAACTTGTAGTACGCGTACCCCTGGGGGTACGCGAAGGACCAGTTGGAGGTGCGCTAACTCAAAGTTGGTAATGGCGGACACAAGAAAACCTATGGGATTAAAAAATGCTACAAAATTAGGTGAAATTTGTTGTCATCATTACAAATGAAAAATACGAAAGTAGAACAATTGGGCAGTGTTTAAACTGCCAAAAATTTAATCATCATAGTTCCGGATGTAATATGACTGTTAAATACGTCTTATGTGCAGCGGAACAAGATTCCAGGACGTGCTCAAACAAGAAAAAAAAAACAGAATTCACGCCGAAATCTGTGAACTGTGGGGTATACTCCATACTGCTTCATACCGGGGTTGCCCGAATTTTCCTAAGATTAAAAGTAAAGTAACAGAAGGTAAATCCGTCGCCTCAGTCTTGATAGAAAGGAAAAACCAGTAAATACTAACGCAAAGACTCCGAACCCTTCCCTCTCAAGAAACAGTGAACTTTTCACTTCCTCAAGACCTGTTTGCCAACAAAGAAGAACTTCTCGACCTCTTAAGACTTCTGAAACAAATTCAAATTATTTTAGCCAACGTTTCTGACGTTAAAAAGACTCTAGAGGAAATGGAAAAAAAACTGAAGATCCTTCCAACAAACTTCTCATCCTCGCCGAAGAACTTAATGACAACATCTAAGCCTCTCTCCTAAACTTTCCCCCTTATTTGATCTGACATGACTGCGATTTCCAGCCATCTCTAATTATTAATACTCTTTTTATCTCTACTTTTTCCCCCTACTTCTCTTTCATAAAACTTATTAACCTGCTAATAATTGCCCAAATTACGTAGATTCATCCTTGCCAAGTCATTCTGCAGCAAATCATGGAATGGAGGTTATATGTTTCTCAACACAGGTCCTCCTGACGTATGCACGTATCGATGGCAGAATTTTCTTTACCCAAATTCGTGTGAGAAGTCAAAGTGAAAGTAGGGAAGTCCTAAAGCCTACCGTCAAAATAAGGAAAAAAGAAAGCAAAAGAAGTGTAATTTTAAGCATCTTTATAAATTAATGCGAAATTATTACAATACTGGTTTCATTCGTTTTGGCGTTCAACTAATACTATTTTAAAAACGGAATAAAACGTAAAATCCAAAATAAGTCCTGCAAATGTTATTAATTCGAGCAATTTGACTCTTAAGCAAATCTAAGCCCTTAAAATTACTGATAAACTTCTTTGCATAGACGAATTGCTGGAGGAGGTATGACAGTAGGGGGTACGCGAAAATAAAAAGACTAACCAAGGGGTACGCGAGGGAAAAAAAGATTGGGAACCGCTACACTAAAGCTTCATTTGCCATGATTAGAGAAAAACAAAAAATGGTTGAACCCGATGCTGAAATGAAGGTAATTAAACTACGCTTACCGACTTCAGTAACACGAGAGATTCATTACGGAAGAACAACAATATCTCTTCTCAAGATATCGGTCTTAGATGTACCAAAGGGTGGGTTTAAGTGCCAGGGTAACTTCTCTATTAGAGAAATTGATTTAGGTAGAGAAAACCCGGGAGCCTTTCTTTTCCTTGAGTTATAAGGACGATTAGAGCTTTTTCCTGTTACAGGAGGTTAAAGTGACATGCAAGTGGCAATTGGCAGGGATTAGAACTGAAAAGCGGAATCGCTGTTGGCTGGGATTTAAAGGGTAGTAGACTAATCAAGGGATCTGTTGCGCTACGTTACCGGACAACACCGATTAACCAGTGGTAATGCGGATTTAAACGCTACTAAGCATTTATTTTTATTTACTTTCGACGGTCTTTTACTTACAGGTTGTTTTTGCTATTTTCATACGCCTCTTTAAACGCATCAGACAGAATCTGGTCAAATATAAAATGTTTCAGCAAATTTACCGCTCTCTTAAACTCAACATGTATTTTGATTTCTTTTTCAATGCTATGTTTTGTACAAGGCGCTTCTTCGATTTTCTTATAGCTTTTTAAAAGATGGAAGAGAAGAATTGTCAAACGAGGGATGTTTTCAGGAATTAATAATGCTTCTCTTGCTTCACACTTAGATTAGCATAAAGTTTAATCAAAGTTGATTTTTGATACCTTTGACGCTTTAAGAGAAACAACTTAGACTATAATGATTAGACAATTGCTTTATCATTTCTCTTTTAGAGGCACAAATAATTTATTTTACTTCTTGAAAACGATATTTTTGGTTATGTAAATCCACAAGATTAAAAATAAGAAAAAAAAATATATAGAACTACTGCTGCCATCTGTTGTCTTCAATGTAAACTAATTTTTTTTAAATAAATAATAAGAAGATTATCGCCTGGCTAAGGGAGAAATAAAGGTTCTTAAATGGTGGCTTGCAAAGAACATCCGCCCATAAAGAGTCAAATATAACAAGAAATAGTGTGTACTAAGAAAGTGAAGTTTAGTTTAGCTCGATTAACATCCTGTTTTTAAGTTACAGGAAAGGGGTTATTCCGGGATGAACCTGTTTACTTTGAACCGTGGTCAGATGAGGAAAGCGACGCTTCAGCAGGCATCCCACATTCCCAACTTTCATGCCACATCAGTTGGAGGACGTTTGACCCTGACTTCCTTATTGAGCAGAAAATGTGATGTACTACATTATAAACGAAGGAACTCAATTTGAATAGTATGAAATTTTTTTCTCTTATAAATAAAAATGATTTCTCTTTTAGTACATTAGAGACATTTAGAAAAAGATATATATCGAACGTTTTAATGTAATTTTCTTCACAGAAAATTATTGAACCTATTTTCTTAAAAAAGGTAATTCTTAAATGCACACAAGGAATAGAAATCCTCTGCAGGTTATTTATTCAAGATATTTTTATTTTCTTATCGTTAAATATTGGAAAGTATTCTTTGAAGTGAGTAGATGCTTTCTCAGCTGAATGGAAGTTAACACAATTTAATAAATTGATTTTAACAGCTCTTTAGGATAGAAGGTGCCAGTTTTTAAAATAAATTTTCAATATTCTTATGCTATAATTGTTTTGAAGTTTTTATGCCGATTTCTAATGTATCGTTTTTGTAGAGAATTTAACAGTTGCTTTTCTAACATTCATGACTACCTATTTTTGTCTAAGAATGATCAACGCATTACATAAGATGTTTTAAAAAACGGGCCAAACTTTAAGAGTAGGCCAGGCTTACGATAAGCATCCAAAATCACATAGGAATGTGGGTGCCCAAATGCGATCTTGTGGCAGCAGATGGCAATTAAAATAATACAGTAGACTTCTCCTAATGTGATCGCGGTTAATGTTATCATTCGCTTTATATTATCAAAAACCTCTGATCCCGAACCAACATATCCAAATGTACACAAAATTATTCGTTTAGTGTGATCACTACATCTTTTAATGTTATTAGTTTTGGAGTAGAGAATTGAACGATCCCTCATTTTTGATCAGAGTTAACGATTGACATTCATAGAATTTCTCGCTCCACATGTAAGGAAACATTTGGGGTCGACTTTCCCTAACAGCTTCCCAAGAATTTCGGGGTTTATCTTTCATGTACGCTCTTTGAAGGTCGTCCATTTAGCGGGCAGGGATGAGTTTCACATTCTTTAAATGGACTAGTGGACTGGTTTAAACGACATACTGCCAGGTCTGGCTTGAAATTTGTTGAGCAGCCATAAACCACTATTGCCTGCGATTGAATTACCGGAAAATGGATAAAAAAGAACTGATTTGAATGTTAAAGAGAAAATTGAAATTCTTAACTGGTGTGAAAGTTTACTTGAAAAGAGTCAATGCAACGCTGCGGTGCAGTTGAAAATTTCACAGCCTCGTCTTTATAAAATTTTGAAAAATCGTGAAGACCTATTGAGGGGAGCAAAGGAAAATAAAAGCACCGATTGTAAGCGAAACAGATGCGGCAAAGACTAAAAAGTTGAAAAAGCCCTGAAACTTTGGTTTAAAAATGTATGAGAACATTACTCTCCAATCAGCGGCCCACTAATGCGCTAAAAAGCAGATTTGGCAGCAAAAATGGTACGAAAAAGAATTTGTTGCTGTAGATGGTTGGTTCCACCGTTGGAGGAAAAGGTTAAACGTCGTTTTCAAGCAAACTCATAGAGAACAAAAGTCAGCTGATGTAGCAGCGGCGGAGCGGATCAATGAATCGAACAAGAGTGACCGAAACTCATTACATAGTGTGCTCCAAAAAATATGTACAATGCAGACAAAAGTGGACTGTATTATAGAGCCATGCCAAGCCATACTTATCAAGGGTGAAAGTACAAAAGTTGATTAAGTTTCAAAGAAGCGTTTGACTATTCTGTGTTGCGCCAGCATGACTGGAGAGAAAAAACAACCTTCAGCGGTCGGTATTTGCAAAAAGCCACGTTGTTTCAAGGGCATGAAAAAGCTTCCGGTCGACTATTTCGCAAACAACTCTGCTTGGGTGACATCTGTCATTTTCAATAACTGGCCGCTGAATTGGGACAACCAACTTAATCACAAAATTCTGCTTCTGATAGACAACTGCAAAGCCCACGTTTTGAATGTGTCATTAAAACACATCAATGTTGTATTTTCGCCAACCAATACGACATCCTTAATACAGACTTACGATCAAGGAAGAATTCGTACTTTAAAGGTGTACTACCGTCATGAAATGCGGACCAAAATTTTAGAGAGTTTTGAAGATAATGAAGAAATTAGTGCAAATGACTTGTATAAAAAACAACTCTTCTAGAAGCAGCGCATCTCTTAACAAGTTCCTGGAATCGGATATCTGCCGACACTATCAGAAACTGCTTTGCCCACGGTCGCTTCTGTGAAGCATTAGAAGACTTTCAGAAGCATTACAGACTTTCAACTGTCATTGAACCTCCTGGAGCTATGCAAAAGGAAGAGTATGAAGAGTGGATGTCCATTGACGAGGTCATTCCAGTAGCTGCCACACTGACAGACTTGGAAATTTGCCGAGCTATTTGTGAGCAAGTCCAAGCAATAAAAGGTGATGATTCCGACGGGGACGAATGTGTTGAAGGAAACCCTCCAACGAACGCCGAAATGAGGCAAGCACTTGATATTTTGAAACACGGCATGCAGCATCGTTCAACAAATTTAAGAAAACAATACGAGTACAAACAATATATTAATGAGCTGTTAAGGAATAATAGTCGACAAGCAGCAATTAATGAATTTTTTAATTGTTAATTTTGAAATAAATTATAGATAGCCCTGAGGTAATTGTTTTTCCTTTTCCCTTGATTTGATAAAAATGCAGTTGATTTTACACAATTCAGTTATTGCTATCAATCGGTTAATGTTATCAAAATAATTAATTACGGAAGTTATCACATTACGCGGAGTCTACTGTAATTTAAAATAAAAATTTGGGCATTTTTTCGAATATCTCCCGAAAGGAAATGGATGAATTTTCTTCGAACTTCAACTATGCAAAGAATAGTTTTCACTCACAATTTACATTGAAAATTCGGGCACAAAGGCATCTAGGGGACCGTCCAGAAATTGATGAATTCGAAAAGGAATTTTGGCTCACCCTGCTTCACATAAAGTTGACAATGGTTTGAAAATTCATCAATTCTCTTGTGCGATGTGAACAATTTTTGCATGCATTTTCGAAAAATATAGCACGTTTTTTGAAATACCCTGCATTTGATGACTAATGACATTTCATAATTTACTTTTGTAGATAACAAACAGACTAATAATATTTATGTTGATTTCTTCAACAGAAAAATGATTGTACAGCTATCTGGAGTAATTCTTCATCTTTTCATTTTAGAATGGAACATTACATTTGGAGCATGCTGAAAGTATGCGGACAGAAATTCAATCGAAGCTTTGGAAGACACAACGAGCAAACGAACTTTTTCATCTTTTTGTATTTATTTTTGCTTTGAGCAAATAAAATTTTGCTCTTTTTGTTCCTTTTCATTAACGTCCGAAAAACTTATATCCAGAGAAATTAAATGCGTTTCATTATTTACTTATGGAAAACCAAACTAATGCATTTTCATTATTACGTTATGAAAGAACTATTTTCTAAATTGCTTTTCTTGCATTCCTTTTCGTGTTTTGAATATCCGGTTGTTTTTATACCATTTTCTTTTGTGAGAAGTTCATTTAATAGTGATATATTTTGTGATGGGCGGCCATAAATCATTTCTGCTTAGTTTTGCGTTGTTTTTTCAAAACTGAGGCTGATGCTGATTAATGTTTTGTTTTCTAGATTATGCTTTAAGCAATTGATCATGCTTGTTAATTTTAAGTTAATTATACATATTATCCTGTATTAAGTAAAAATGTATTATTTGTTTCTCGTGCATAAATCCGAATGCTTAGGGACTGTGTTGGGAATTAATTATGGAATTAAATATTCAAGAATATTTAAATATATAAATAGTGGAAATAATTGTTACTTGGAATCATGGTTGTAACTTCCTTAGATTATAATTTATGACATTGCAATACTACAGTAGTTTTGTTAGTAGATATATTCTCTGATCAACCGGCTTCTTAACAAAACCCAATAACCTTTATTTAAGCCTAAAATGGAGTCAACTGATGTTCACACGATACGCGACAAATGAACCATGCCAATTATGAGCATGAAATTTCCCCTTACTCTTGAGAGGGTTTAAGGAGGAGACGGAGCTATTTCGCACATCCTGAGGAAGTGTTGTGCTGTGTGGGTTATATTTTGGAATCCACTGCACATTTTGGAGAGAAGGAAGGACCTCAAAGCACAGCACGGAGTAAGACAGCGTGCAGTTAGATGGTATGCATGGTAACGCTTGTCATGTGGCTGTGACTGCAAGTGAATTGTTCTCATTGTCAAATCAAGGAATCTTCAGAAATAGGGCACGACGCTGGGTGTGGACGAGTACATGAATTTAAGGACCGAGGAAATATTAAGAGCTTTAGTGAGGTTTTCATATTTGGAGCAAATATAATTTAAACACCATATTTATTTTAAAAATTTGTAAATAAATACATTTAACAACACTTGTTTTTTTATCGTTAAACTGCAACCCGACCGTCGCAGCAGGTTCCTGATGACATCACTGGAATAACAGATAAAGAAAATACTGAAAAATTTTCAAGTTACTTTTCAAATTAAGGATTTGTTTCTTGTC
Source organism: Araneus ventricosus (assembly GCA_013235015.1). NCBI lineage: Eukaryota > Metazoa > Arthropoda > Arachnida > Araneae > Araneidae > Araneus > Araneus ventricosus. The sequence goes on from BGPR01006887.1 coordinate 16,520, forward strand.
ATCGAACTTCTCGCCTAAGCAATAGAATACTTTCGAATGGATATAACTTTGCTTTAACTCGTTTCCTGTTCGTAAAGATGGAATTTCGTAATTGATTTGCCACTCCCTTTTTCCGAGAAAGGGTTTTGAAATCTTGTACACATGTGTGTTCTAAATGAAAGTATAATATTTTAATATTTTCAGAAACTAATTATTAGTTAATCTATTAATTAAATTGAATTTTAATTCCCTTTAAGTGTTGCCACCTGGTAATGAGCTTGAGGAAAGATGATCTCAAGATTCCGTGATATTTTTAATAATGAATTGTAAATGAAAGACAAAAAGTAGCAAATTAATAAAAGAAAATATACTTTTTAGTACACTAATAAAAATTCATTTTATTTTTGAAAACTGTTTTCTTACGTATTTTTGTTATTGATATTAAATATATAATTTCATTTGCAAAGATGCTTTAAGATTTGTCTGTAAATAAAGACCATAACTTCGGAAAATAAAATCTTACATAATTCAATTCCCGTAAAAGTCAGTGTAAAATACGTCCGACAGAGGGAGAAACAAGAATGGCAGGAAAAATTTGAAATTCAAGAGCTTGAATAAAAGTTCGAAACTTTTAGAAGTTGAATGACTTTTCCCACAAGACATGGACGAATTGTGGCGAGATCAGACTTAGATGAAATGTTCAATTTCCAGATCCCTGAGGCAATTCTCTACTCAATCACATTCAGCCGTCTTTTATTTTTGACTGGAACTTTAAACGACAAAAAAGTTACATAATGAACACATAGAAAACAAACAACTTTTGTTCTTAAGGCAGGAAGCAGAACTGACAATAGTTTGAGCGGATAAGAATGAAATTTACCAATCAACTACTCACATTCGCTGATGTAGTTTGATTTCTGCACTTTTCAAATATGTTTAAAGAAAAGAAGAGATAAACCTTTCCTCTTAACTTTTTAATTTCACTATTTCACTTGTTTGCGAAATTTTCCATTAAATATGGAAGGAAATTTGTCCCTCCTAAAGCTTAGGTTATCGCAAAAGTTATGCGATCTTAATTATGTAAAGGAGAATTTTGCTCTTTAACTTCGAAATCTTTATTGCCTTTTGTGATAATGAAACTTCGTGCTTTCCGTCACAAATTAAAAAAGGTTTTCAGGATGATCATATATTTCAGATTTCAAGTCAATATAAAAAAAAACTTATTCCATGAAATTTATTTTTAGATTTTAGGTTTGAAATAGACATTTTAGAAGGTCAGTTAAATAGATTAAATAATTTAATTTGCAATTTTTAACAATAGCATTGTACAGAGTGGTCCTTAATTATTGGACCCATTTGAAAAATTAATAAAAAAGCCCTATAATGTAGCAACTTCGATTTTTTTAAAAAATGAGAGAGTAGCTCAAAAAGTTTTTTAGATAGGTAATGCAACGATACGCGCACAAAATATGCGCAATCCAACGTAAGTGTCAAAATGTCTACCGTGCACGTTTGGAAAGTCTCTGTTTCTACGAAAGCAAATCAATTGTAGCAGTTCAAAGAATTACTCGGTTAGAGTATCGAAAATGTCAATCTCCAGGAAAGAACTCCATCAAGCGTTGATATGAGAAATTAAAGGGAAGAGTAAATGTGCATCAGTGAAGGAAACTTTCACTCCTTAATTGCTCATACCAACGCTCATCATTTATTTTCATGTGTTTGGTACTTCCTATGGTTAACAAACTAAACTCATTCCATGGAGTTTCTTTTCTGCAAGCTTTCTGGTTTCGAGTCCATTGGAGATTACAGACTTTAGAATTTTAATTCTGAATTTAATTTTCACTTAATCGATTTCATTCATTAAAGTTTGTCTCCGGTTGAGTGGCGTACTTACTAGCGAATTTGAAAAAAGAATAGAGTTCAAGATTTCATTATATTTATAAAATGAAAAAAATTAAAGATTAAAAAGTATAAAATAATTAAAATAAAAAATCTGCATTTAACCCACTTATAAAAGTATGTTTTTAGAAAAAAATTTAAAAAAAATCAAATTTATTATATTAAATTAAATTTATTTTATTCTGAAAATTGAAAACTTAATTGCGTAGATGTTCCTTGTATACAAATATTCTTTCATACAAATTTAGTAAGAAATAATTCTTCTAAGAATGAGAAATTGTACAAATTAGGAACAAAGACAATTGCGATCCTTAGAATAATACATTTTTGTTAAATTATTTCATATATCTTCAGTGCAACTCATGAACATAGTTTTATTTCAGTTATTCAATATTGTTTTAATTATTATAAATTGTATTAGTTTACCTGAAATATTATCAGTAACATTCCTGCTATTTCAAGAAATGTTTGGGATTGCAATCTTTAGAATAATACAATTTTTATTAAGTTATTTCATATATCCTCAGTGTAACGTCTGAATATATATTTATATTTTGGATATTGAATATTTTTTTAATTATTAGATATTGTATTATTGTATCTGAAATATTTTCATTAACATGCCTGCTATTTTAAGAAATGTTTGGGATTGAACTCTTTAGAATAACATATCTTTTGTTATTTTATATATCTTCAGTGTAACTACTAAACATAGTTTTATTTTAGTTATTGAATATTTTTTAGTTATTAGAAATTGTATTACTGTACCTGAAATATTATCAGTAACATGCCTGCAATTTTAAGAAATGTTTGGGATTGCAATCTATAGAAGATCTTTTAGATTGCATCTTTGTTATTTTATATATCCTCTGTGTAACTTCTAAACATAGTTTTATTTTAGTTATTGGATAATTTTTAATTATTAGAAATTGTATTGGTTTATCTGAAATATTATCAGTAACATTCCTGCTATTTTAAGAAATGTTTGGGATTGCAATCTTTATAATAACACATCTTTTGTTATTTCATAAATCTCCAGTGTAAATCCTAAACTTAGTTTTATTTTAATTATTGAATATTTTTTAGTTATTAGAAATTGTATTAGTGTACCTGAAATATTATTAGTAATATGCCTGCTATTTTAAGAAATGTTCGGATTGCAATCTTTAGAATAACACATCTTTTCTTATTTCATATATCTTCACTGTAACTTCTAAACATAGTTTCATTTTAGTTATTGGATAAATTTTAATTATTAGAAATTGTATTAGTGTACCTGAAATATTATCTGTAACATACTTGCAATTTTAAGAAATATTTAAGATATTCTTTCGGAGATTTTATATCTACTATCAATGTTACATTTACTTCATAAAAGTCCAGTAAATCCCGAGACATTTCCCTTCCTATTAACATAATTGCGTCTGCGAGAATCTTTGAGGACCAACATTTCTGAGAAAAGTCGATAAGAAGGTAGATACAGGAAAAACATACCTGAAAGCCTCCCGTATTTCTTGCTTATCCTCAAGAAAAATTTTGTCTGGGTTCTGGGTAATTTCTTCTGAAAGATACTCTAGAGTGTTTTCTGGTCAAAATACTGTAGGAACCTGCGGAACATCCGGAACGATATTCTTCTATTCAAACTGCTTCAAAGTTGTAGAAAACTTTTTATCAGTCTAGAATACTGAACAGTTGAAGTGTATAGCATGTTATTTTTTTTGAAAGAATTCTTGCACACCTTCTGTTGCGAGCAACATTTTCTATGCCACAGAAAATTGATGCAAAGTTAGATATGGAAACGATATACATAAAGAGATCTCTGTAGTGTATAAGGTGGGAAGGGTATGAAAAATTATTGAAACAGGTCATGGAGAATATATATACTCTTTAATAAATCTACGTATTTGAAAGGTACAGTGAAATATTTTAACTTTCATTTCCTGACACTATATTGGACAGAATTCCTCAAATGACAGAAACTTTTATTTTCTTTATGTTTGTAATATTCAAATCAAAAAGTTAAAATCATTATTTATTATTTTTATAGATTATCTGAATGGGATTCTTATAAAATTCTTATGATCCATGAACGGTGATCGGATAATTTGAGTATACAGTATGGAATTTTAAAATTGAATCAATTTTTATTTTCAAAAGACGAGTTTAATAAGTGTTTATACATTTAACATTCTGTTGAGATTACCAAGGAGCAAATAACACATATATTTTTCCTTCTAAGTTGCAGGACTGAAATATGTATAGAGTACTAATCGCAATTTCGGTTATTTTTCGAAGAAAAACACCGTTTATTTAAAATAAAAAATATTCTTAAATATATTTAAAAAGTATGTGTTGTAGTTGCAATCAACCAGTTAGTTTTGCATTCGTTTCGAATTTTTAGTTTTATCTTTTTGCGATTGTTTGTTTTATATAACATTTTTCATTGCAATTAAATATAATGAGAGAAGAGCAAGTGGCATTTGTGTGAGCAGGTAAATAACAACGGATCTACTCAACAGATGTCTACATCTGCACGGTCATCACACAACATCATGCGAGCATGCTTTAACCCCTTAACTTGGGTATCTGAGCTCCATTCGTGCATTGAATTAAAACGTTTTGAAACTTATTAAGGGGAGTCGAAACCCTTATACCGAAAATGTTAAATTGGCCATTTCTATGTACCTTTTCTCAAAATATGTTATCGATACATATTTGAAATTTTTATACAAGTAAAGTACACTTTTATAATTATACTGAAATGAGCTTTCGGTTAATTTTTAATTTTTTATAAACTTACAAAATATTTAATTAGACATAGTGAAATCTTACCCTATTTTGACACAAAAAAATTGTAAAAAATAAATTTTTGACTTTCGTTAAAAGACGCTCATTTCAGTATAGTGAGAAAGATGTATTTTACTTGCATAAAAATATTCAAACATGCATTGTGTTAATAATTAAATAAAGCACCAAAATGTTAATAATGAAATATGTTGGGAAGAGGTAGCTAGGAATTTTTATAAAAATATTGAAGCAAGGTAGAAGCCCAGAAATAAAATTTAAATTATAATATATATTGAACAATTAATTAATTCTGGGTACAAAATCAAATTACACAATAATAAGCCATACTTGCAATATTGAAATAATTCACCTACCTTTGCTGACCTGAAAACCCTAGCTACATAATTAAAAGTTCATTTTCATATAGTGGTAGTACAATGCTAAAAATAATTAAACAAAAACAATTTTATAAAATTTTAAATAATTTTTTATTTTACAATTATTGATATTGAAATTAATTACTGCCATAAAAATTTAGATATATGCATAATATTTGATGCACAGAAATGAACATTTATCAAACAAAATAAAAATTAAAAAATTGTAGCTACACATTAGCACTGCAGGCCCAAGAATTATATTTCAGAACACAAAGTAAAAAAAGACAACCTAAATCTGATAGAGATGTAATGATGAACATTATTCACTGCAACATCACAAACACTTCTTGAATTGATGAATATTACTTAAAAAAAAGTGAATTTTTTTTATATTCACTTAACAATGATAATTTGAGGTATTCAACTTGCACATTTTCGCACCTTGCTCGGCCATTCCTCTAGGCCTGCATCACTCATTCTAAAATCGGAAAAGCTGAAGATGAGAACAAAAATGTTGAGCAGGAATAGACGTTAAAAAGATGATCACGATCTCTGTGATTAAGAGTACACACCACCACGATGAAAATTAAAAATGCTGAAGGCATTACCCACACTGCAGATCCCGCAAAAGGTGATGATCATTGAAAATCAGCGTTCATGGATTGTTCCGGCATAAAGAAAGAAATGCTTTCTTTCACAAACCGCACCTTAATTCAATAGATTGTTCCGGAATAGTGTTGTAGAAAACTTTCCATCTCGTCTTTCAAAGCATTCATCACCGAGTTTTTTCATACTGCATTCTTTTAGGAATACCAATGAAGAAATAAAAAGAATCTTCAGCTTCAGACTCAGGAATATAAAAAACATTAACGGAAATTTAAATCAGAGGCAAGACAAGACAAGACCTCAGGCCCCACCGGCCCTGGGGGCCCGCAGCTGGAACAACACCAACCACTCGCTTAGCCCATCACAAAGGAATTCAAAAAGTAACGGAAAACGATTCCAGATACAGACGCCTAAGACCTGATAGCGCCAAAAGACTACGCGAGCCAAGATGGCGAAGAAATAGTCCCGTTGCAAAATTTGAATTTAAAAATTAATAAAGTTGAAACCTTAATGGAAACAACAACAAAAGTTAAGACAAATAATAATTAAATCGAAAACAAAGTAAATAGTTAAGTAAAATTTAGAAATTAAATGAAACGGCTAAAATTAACGTTTGAATTTCAAAATTAGCCAAAGTTGCCACAAGAAAATAAAGAAACTTTAGTGGCGAAGAATTAAATTAAATAAAAATACTGACAAAGCCGAAAAATGATGTTAATGCAATATTTGCAATCTAACATCTCCCCCCCCCCAACGGGAAAAAATTTTGCTGCAAATTTGACTGGAAGCATTTTCCTGAAAACAGTTTCAAAATTTACTCTATTAACACATATAGAGCATTATACACATAAAATTTAAAAAATATTGCATAATTATATACATATTTACATTCTTGCTTTTACTTTCTCCACTCTCCTCCAAGAAACCACAACAAAAATCTCAAAACACATCATAATACCATGTAAAAATTATGCCATACAATTTCATCCACAATACTAAATATTTTTTCAAATTTATTCATTTATTTCTTCATTTCTTAAAAATATTTCGAGCATTCAAAACAATAGGAAAATAAATATGTCTTGATACAGAATTGAAACTCCCTGAAATAAAAGTCAATCAGTTGTGATGTATATAGCTTCAAAAGGGCTGCAAATTCATGCAGTATAATTTTTTTATACATAAAATTTCTCACAATTTCACCCCTATCAAGACCTATATCCTATTCACTACATTTTCGGACCAGCCTGACAAAATAAGTAAACTAATATAAAATGGAAGACATCACCATCATATACAGAATAACAATCTTGACACAGAAATAAAAATAGTAAGAAACATCTGTAAAGCTATATAATACATCTGTTTTATGTGTCGACACTTTTATGATTGGCATTTATCAATACAAAAAGAAGTAAATAAAATTCTATATCATAGTTAAATTGTAAAACAATTATAGACATAAATGTTATTTTTAAAGAATTTTTTCTCTTTTTCACAACAATTCTTTAATTCCTAAGGTTTGGCCTAGGCTGCTCTTGTTTAAAAATTTTGCTTACATTAAGTTTCATTGTTTTGTTGTCTTTAAGACTCTTAATGACATAGTTATTATTTCTTAAAATCTTTATAATCTCAAAAGGTCCTTTATATTTCTCCTGGAACACATGTGGATGAGAAAAATTCTTAACAAATACCTTGTCGCCCAAATTAAAATTTGGCACTTTACGACCCTTAATGTGCGGAGCATTGTTTTTAAAATATTGTTCCTCATTTTTTGCAAACTCATTTCTTATGGAACACATATTATTTCTGATATTTTTTAGATATTTTGATTCATTTTCAACAGTAATAGGTTCAAAAAAGCTATCTAAAGGTAGATTTTGCTTTCTGCCAAAAAATATTTCTGCTGGAGCAAATTTTGTTACAGAATGAATTGAATTGTTATAATACAATTTGAAAAATAAAAGTTTATCTTACCATTGAAAAGTACTCTCATACATTGATGCCAAACTTTCTTTCATTGTTCTGTGAGCTCTCTCAAGTAAACCATTTGCCATTGGATAGTATATTGAAGATTTTCTATGCTGAATATTTAACCTGTCTAAAAATTCCACCATCTCATTTGAGATAAAATTAGTGGCATTATCAGTGATTAAAAATTTTGGAAGACCAAAATTGGCAAAATATTTGTTTAAACAATTAATGATAGTTCTAGAAGTGATATTTTGTAAAGGATAGGCTTCTAAATATCTACTATAGTGATCAATTATAGTTAAGATAAAATTTTTGTTGTCGGTGGACCTAGGAAGTTTACCAACGACATCAATAGCAATACACTGACCTGGTGCAAGATTTCTTTTGGGAATCATTTGTGTTTGAGTTAATTTGGCTTTTGGTTTGTTTTCTAGGCATTTTTCACAATGCTCACAAAAATTTTTTGTATCTAAGTACATACCTTTCCATTGATACTTATGTCTAATGAATTCAAAAGTTTTCCTAACACCAAAATGTGGAGCATGGGCAGTTTCAATACAAACTTTAATTAGAGATTTAGGAATTACAATTCTATTTAGAATTTTCTTTTTATTTTTATGTGCATTTTTTATCATTAACAAACCTGAATTAACATCAAGAAAATATTGTTTACATTGTTTGTTGACAGATAAATCATTCATAATTTTGCTTAAAATTGCATCTTGCTTTTGTTCAATTGAAATGTTTTGCATGGAAAGTTTATCATTAGGTTGAAAAAGAGTGATGTTGTTTACATTTAAAGAATTTTCTTCCACAACTCTGGATAGAAAATCAGCGGGATTTAAATTACCAGGTATATGAGTGGGAGTGAATGAGAAAGTACCTAAATACAATAACCACCTAGCAACTATTTCTGGCTTTTTGTCAAGACTTTGATATTCAGTTAATGGTTTAGCATCAGTTAAGAGTTCAAAATTTTCTCCCAATAATTGATCATGAAAATGTTTGACCGAAGCATAAATAGCAAGCAATTCTCTTCGTATCGAAGGATATTTACATTCTGCTGGTGTTAATTTTCTAGAAAAAAATTCTAAAGGATAGTAAACATTGTCTTTTTTTGTAATAATATACCACAAATAGCAATTTTACTAGCATCAGTAATTAATGAAATAGGCAAATTTGGATCAAAGTTTTTCAACGTAGGTTTTTTGAGAATGATTTCCTGCACAGTGTTAAAAGCATTTTCACATTCAATTGACCAAACAAATGGAGTATTTTTCTTTGTTAACTTTACCAACGGTTCAACAATACCTGCATAGTCATAAATCAAACCTCTAAAATAATTTAGCATACCCAAAAACATTTGTACCTGTTTTAAATTTTTTGGCCTAGGAAAATTTGTAACTTTGTTTACATTCTGTTCTGATGGAGAAAAACCATTAGCATTTAAATCAAAACCAAGATAAGTAATTTCTGGTTTGCACAATTGCAATTTTGATGGATCAAGAGTAAGATTAAATTTTATGAGTCTATCAAATACTGCTTGCAAAGTTACTTTAAGTTCACATAGGGAATTTGCTGCAATAATAATGTCATCAAGAAAAAATTGCACATTTTTACCTGTGATACCATTTAAACATTTTGAAATTAGTGTGTGAAAATATGATGTACTATTTTTTGAGCCAAAAGGAAGTCTGGTCGGTTGAAAATTACCCATTTCTGTACAAAATGCAAGTTTTCGCTTATCCTCATCCCTCAATTTTATTTGGAAGAAAGCTGACTTCAAATCCAAAACACAATAAATTTTCCCACCTGCAATGTTTTTAATAATTTCAGAAATTTTTGGAAGACAAATCTTGAATGTTTCAGTTATGCTATTAAGAAGTCTATAATCTACAACCATTCTGAATTTAGGTTCAGAATTACTGTCATTAGGATTTTGTTTTTTCTTAATGAAAATTACAGGAAAACAATAACTCGAAGAAGATGGTTCAATGATACCTGCCTCTAAAAGATTATTAATTTCTTGCTGAGCATATTTTTTAGCCATGAGAGGAATAGAATAAGGTTTTGTTTGAAGAGGAAAATTATGCAGGAGAGAAAATTCTGGGATTACTGCTGAAGTTTCCCCAAGAGTTTTGTATGATTTTGAAAATACCTTATAATTTTTAATAAGTAAATCTTGCATGTCTTTTTTGTCTTTAACATTAAGATGATCAAGTTTAAAATCAGATTTGAGTAACTCATCTCTGCGCATTTTATGAATTTCATTTAAGTTTAAGTTGTTAATTTGATAAATTTCAGATTCAGAAGGAGACATGATGTCATTAACATCAAATGTTGACAATTTGCCCATAATTGTATTCTTTCTAACGTGAATGACTTTATTTGTGTTATTTTCAATTATGGTGTGAAAAAGATTAGCATTAGTGGGAACATTTAGAGATTCATTGATTAAGTAATCTAGTTTATTTTTCTTTGGAATAAAAATTAGATCTTTGTTTTTTGCAATATTTTTAGGAACTTTTAAATTTATAATTTCTGCTGAAAAAGGCTGAACTGTAATATTATTGGCTATTTTGACATTAAGCGCATGAAAAGTTTCCTCGCTGACATTAACTTTTTCACCAAAATTGTTGTTAACTTGCTCAAAACTTTCTTTTTTGTTTTTGTCACTTTCAGATATGTCACAATCAATAGTTTCCCTGCAAACATTGGTGGGAGAATTTTCCTCAAAATCAAATTTTTGATTACCAACTAGAAGTTGTTTGTTTACAGTGTCTATAACAACTTTATTTCTTTGTAAGAAATCATAACCAAGAATAGCATGATACTGAGCATTCCAAGAGTTTAACGTGACAAAAAATTGATTCGAGAACCATTTTTTTTTCAATTTTGAATTTTAAATTAATTGCTGACATGTATGGAACAACTGTGTTATCTATTGTTTTAATTCTGACCATTCTTGAAATATACTCAACTTTAGTTTTTGTTTTGATTTGATCAACAATGTGTGGCTGAATTAAACTTACATTAGCGCCTGAATCAATGAGACATTTTAACTGAATACCACAAATTTTTATATTTACAATTGGAAGATTGTTGCTATTGTTAGTGCACGACATTAATA
>BGPR01006887.1:27674-75915 GCA_013235015.1 Araneus ventricosus
TAAGTAAAATTTAGAAATTAAATGAAACGGCTAAAATTAACGTTTGAATTTCAAAATTAGCCAAAGTTGCCACAAGAAAATAAAGAAACTTTAGTGGCGAAGAATTAAATTAAATAAAAATACTGACAAAGCCGAAAAATGATGTTAATGCAATATTTGCAATCTAACACATTGATAACAGATTTTTATAAAAGGTACATCGAAATGGCAAATTTAACATTGACAGTTTTTACAAAAAAAAAAAAAATGTAAAAAAATCAATTTTTGAGTTTTTTAAAAAAAACCTCATTTCAGTATAATGAAAAAGATGTACTTGACTTGAATAAAAAAATTCAAACATGCATCGAAAACAGATTTTGAGAAGAGGTACATCGAAATGGCCAATTTAACATTGTCTGTATAAAGGTTTCGACACCCTTCAAGTCATTCATAAACAGTATAATTCGATATAAAATGACCGGAAATCTATAAACTTGTCATGATTTTTGCGGACTCTTAGTTGAATCATCACGACGATACATTCCAAAAACAGAAGGGGCTATCTTATTAGTTAGAGAAAATAACACAATTAAGGGGTAACGTTTTATCTAGTTATACAGTAAAATCTCGTTACAACGATATCCTATGCGACGATAAATTCCTTTCCAGGATGAAAGTTTGTGGTCCCGTTGAATTTGCATCGAGTATACTGTTAATCTCCCCCCAGTATAACGATATTCTGCACAACAATAAATCCCTCTACAACAATGTTTTTTCCCCTAAATCTCAACACCACTTTCTTCCTCTATAACAAGATTTCTGTTTCCAAATATTATGATGATACAGATCCATTGCAATCTTCATTGACATCCTAGGAAGATCTTCAATCAGTTCAGTCCCTACGGGCATTTTTTTTCAAGCTTTTCATCCACAAATGATGATCATTTTCGTGCATTAGACTGTAGACAAACCTTGCTAGTTGACTTAATAGTTTTAAAAAATGACAGAAGGCTGTCTTTTTCAAACAGCCGCTGATGTTAAAGGCGTATACTACTTTACTCGCGTGACTCTTTTCCGATTTTCAAATCTTTTTTAACTTCTGTTGTTATCCTTTATCTCTAAAATAAGACATTAGTTATGTTTTTAACATATGTAGTTACCGAGATATAGAGGATCTCCCATACAACACACACAACCTTTTTTGTGGCGTTTTGGTGTGTGAATCAAATTCCTTCCCGAGACCCCAATGGGAGGAACCTAGTCCTACGTTAAAATTAATAAGTAAACTAAAATATTGTATTTTTTCGATAAATAAGTTTCTCAGTTATGTAAACTATTTTATTATATACCTGAATTTTGAAATTTTTGTATGCATTAACAATCATTAACACTCTGCTGAAACTTTTATTGCAAAAAGTATATTGTTGTATTGTGTCCACATTAAAACAATCAAAATTTAAGTTTCTTATATCGTGATGATATCGCCCCTCGATATAACAATACATCCCTCTATAGCAAAATCTTTATTTCGTTCCCAAAGTATTACTGTATTAACATCCTGTTCTGAAGGAACAAGAGGGCTATTTTGGGACGCAACTCGTAATTTCGAACTGAGGTCAACCGACGAGGACGACACCTGAGTAGGCTTCCCCTCTCCAAACTTCCGCACCACACTAGCGGGAGAACGTTTAATCCACGATGTCAGATTTAACGTGCACCAGGCCCACATACACGGTGGAATCGAGTTTTCAATTTGGAACCCTCCGATTCCGAAGCCAAACCTTACCACTATGTCACCACGGCCTATTCTAGGAAGGTTAAATAGCTGCCTAGCGGCTCATCTGACCGTAAGTATACGGCCACAAGAGCGTTTTCTAGCAGTCGCTGCTTGAAGGTCAACCGCACAAGAATTATAGACAATATGCTGAGGAGCAGAGGTGGCCACACGCGTGACCTTCGCGCCGTTTCCTCCCTTTCTCTGGGTGCATTCTCGCGGCTGCCGCAAAACGATGCGCTCGGGTGTATTTTTCAGGCGCGGGAAATAATCGCGTTGCTGCTTATGGTTGTTTCCGCTTTTATTTTCATGTGTTCCAGGGTCGGATTATCAAGTAGGCAACTATCTATGGGGCCCCGCAACTTTCGGGGGCCTCAGGCATAGAAATTTTTTTCGGCATTTTCAGGGTTATTTAATTTTTGTAATTTTATTTGGTTTACAAGGGTTATATACTCGAACGTAGTTAAATTAAAATTAAGTACCACTTAAATTTCAAAACACTATTCTTAGAAATTTTTCATGTTTTAAATTTCTCTTGCAGGTATGTGCGGTCAATCTTTTTTCTTGCAGCTGACGGATTGACTCATGAGTCAACACCCCTGTCAAAATTTGTATATGAGTATTTGGAATGTACTAAAACAAATTTTGTTGCTTTCCTACCGTTTTGTTAAAAAAAGATTTTTAAATTTAATATTTTTTAAACGCGAGATAATAAAACTAACTTTCTTGAAGCTGACCAGCAATTAAACGTCATATAAAATTTTCATAACTGTATTTGTATAAAAACTGTTCATATAGATATTGAATAAAAATCAATAAAGAAATCTAACTTTGGTAGTTATGGAGGAGGGAGAGCCCGTAAATTGCTTTGCCTAAAGGCTAATACAGGACTTAATCTGGCCCTGTTGTGTTCGGTTCTACATTATTTAAAATAAATATATCAAAGAATACTACTTGGATAGTGAGCTTCTGTTTATTGAATTTCCATAGTTTTTTTTTCCAGTTTTATATTACAGATATAAGTATTTCAGTTGATCTTATTTTCACGTCATTCAGCTCATTCTTTGGTCCTTTTATGTTGCTTTTTTGTTAAATGTTTACATTTTTTGTTTCTTTTTAAATAAAATTGTTTAAAATAATTGTACTTATTAACCCTTTCCCAACTGAAACCTAATTTTAATAATTACGATATTAAAAATTGATTGTTTTGTCCTTTTCAGATCGCGGTTCAAAATTACAAAGTACGCCACAAAATAGTACTCTCGATGCTTCAAAACTAGACGTTAGTATAACTAAAATAAGCTATTTGTGTCATGTAGCTGCCAAAGTTACCATGTCCACTTTTCAAATATGCGTTTTTTCAAAGATTATATGTCCATTTGACCCTCTTAACATCTCAACATCATGAATTGATAGCTAGAATACGTTGCCAAAACTCTTCGAATGCATGAAGTTTATTTTTCAAATCTCATTTTGCCTAGATGTGATAGAAAATCCACTTTTCTCAAAATTTTCCTTATTTGGAGATGGTCACTTTTGCAGCTCCATGGCACATTTGTTACTAATTGTGTCTTAGTTGAAAAATCTTTGGTGGTAAAAGGAATTAATATGGTTCAAATTAAAGCAGGAATTCTTTCGATTACCTTCTTATTTTAAAGAAATATTTCAGAACCTATTATTTATATTTGAACTTTTTTTCTGCTGAAGAGGAAGAATCTCAGAGAAAAAAACCCCCAAACTCTAATGAAATTATAAACCCTTTTGTTTCGTTTTCAAGTACGAGATAAATGGAATGAATCTTTTATTTATGTGGGATTCCTCTCAATTAAACAGAATGCCCACGGAAGGGCTACCTTTAAGGGGTAAATAGATCGGATTTATATCTAGGGGATTTAAGGATTTTTATCACATTAAATTTAAAACAGAATATAACATAAAATGAACGAGGAGACTTCAAGTAAAATACAAAATATTTATTTAAATACTATAGGGAGAATTTACAGGGGGGGGGGATATGTACACAGAAAGTTAAAAGGAGGTTTACTGTTTTACATGAAGTCATGTTTACTTATTGTTTTACATGAAGACATGTTTACTTATTGAGCTAGATAACTTGGGATAGAGGTTATTGGTTAAGATAATTATGGTATTAGAGATTTAGAAAGCCATGAAGAAAGTAAGATGGGACATAGTTGCCATGAACAAAGTAAGATGGGACCACGGCGTGAAGATCGGGTGGCTTAATTGCGCCAAAATTGATTAAGCTTGCATTGTTAGAGAGAGTTACGGACTTGTCGGTTGCCTGCGGTGCGCTGCTCTGCTCTGAGCGTGCAAGCTAGTTTTGTCGGGAAAAAAGAGGGCGCTGTTCGTGACGTGTCCTGAGCAGATCTCCAGCTCCATCTATCGCCAAAAAATAATTAATCTAGCTCTTACAATCTAAATTACGCAGTGATTTAATTATTCTTATTAAATGTGTAAATGTAGGGTAATATCCTACATTTATACATTTCTAGTGTACCAAAAGTTTCACACGAACAACTGCTTGAATTCGCCACTCTGTTGCACTAGAAAGCAGAAACAAATGACCTATCTCGCGTCAGAAAAACCGCACGTATGCCCGGCCGTGGTTTGGATACGGCCGCTGAGGGAAATGGCCGCCGCGAGAAAACGGCGAAGAACCGTTTGTGTGGGAGTAAACTAAGAACCTCATAAGACAGTCAAAACTATGCGGTCTCTCTCGTGTATCCCTCTGTTGATTCAATTTAGTTTAGTTATATTAACGTCACGTTTTGAAGCAACACGAGGACTATATTGGGAAGGACTTCGTAACTTTGAAGCTCGGTCAAATGACGAAGAGACACTTGAATTGGCACCCCTCTCCAAACTTCCGCACCACACCAACGGGAGGACTCCGTGTTTATTCAAATGTGACGGTAATCGAACAAATCAGTGAATGTTTCAGTGTTTTCGTTAAAAAAATGTTTCTTGTCTTACCACAAGTATTTGAAACGTTATACAGATTCAAAATCGTTCAAATAAATTTTAGTGATGTTCAAACATTGATAACACTGCAAATGATGGCTGCTGGTCAACGCAGGAAAACCTTCGAAGGCCCAATAATAAAGGCTAACAGATAGAAGAAATTTTAAGACTAATGATGTAGAAAGGTAAAACATGCTTTTAGTAACAAAATCAGTAATTTGAAACCAGAAGTAATTTAAACAATCAAAGGAAATGCGATTTTTAGAAAAATCTATGTACTTCTGAAGCAGCATTCTCAAGGAAATAACGCATATAATATTTTTGAATCAAAGATAAATTTAATTAAAAAAAAGCATAATATTTTCAGTTGTCCCGGGAATTCATTTCTTATAACCTAACTATATTCAAAATGAATGTCGGTCTTATTTTAGAAATGCATTAAAGTAATTTTTTGAAGTTGTGAATGTGAATTTCATCTGGAACACTGAAATCACTTTATAGAAACGAGGATTTGTAGTTATAAAGTTTTTTCCCCATTTCTTTTTATTGCTTAGGAGATAGAAAACATGGAAGCGTAGAATGTGACAAGAGTGTGAAGCATATATGGAAGGCACATAAAATACTTTCGCGTTTCTTATTTGAAATTTTTTTAACACAACATAATGGAGAATTATTTATTTAAAATTACTAATTAATATATTTAAGACGTGAGTGAAATCCTTAGATTTCTTTATCTTCTAAGCTAAGAAATCTTACGTGTGCACGTTTTAAGGAAAATCTAGCCTTTGAAATAATCACTTTTTGAAACAAATAACTGCAATGATTTTTCTGCTCTTGAGAATAATCTTTCAGGAAAGTTTTGCAATCTAACAAAAATAATCAGACTTTTATGAAACAAATGGTGACATTCAATTCACCTCACTCATATTACAGATTTATCTTCAATTTAAAAAGCCATAAATCAGCATTAGTGAAGTCTCATTTGTGTTTATAAAATTTCTTTTAGTTTCTTATATTTGTCAGTAAAATGCTTATAAAAACAAACATATTCCAGCAAGCTTTTCAGTTTTGACTTAAGATTTCTATATACGCTTGCATAAGTCTTCGGAAAATGCCAGTAAACTTAAACTCCATGGTGAAGGCAACCCATATAAAAAGTTATGATATAGATTCTACTAATCTTAGAAACGAGACATGGTGAAAGTGCTTTTTTCCAAGTTAAACAAGGATCACAGAATAATTCCAAGTACTAAAGATCTGAAATTTCCCAATCATTTCTAAAGTTCTTAGTCTCAGAAAACGGCGAAAGTAACAAACATCATAAAATTTATGCATATAAAATGATACAGTTCAAAACAAGAGACGCCTACAGTTAAAGCATAGTTTTTATTTTTCTCAATATGATATGAGCGTTTCCCCAAATACTAAAGATAAAAAAATGTACAAAGAGCGTTTTGTATTTAGAGAGCAAGGCTTATAACAAAGGATTATATTATAACTGCAATGTATTCAGGATTACAGGGTTATTCCTAGGGCTCGTAACCCACATTTGTTTTCCCAATTGAATTATTATTTAATGTTATATCGTTTCATATCTATACATATTTCATAACCTTGACTACAATGGATTGATGCTTATATCTTTGCATCCTTCTGATCTACAACCCTGATTCGTTTTTCAGGTTGAAATATAATTTAATATTGTATCATGTTCTACATCTTGTATCAAGGAAAGAAGATGACTTCTGAAATGCTGGATATATGCTATCACTCAAATTGATGTGACATTAGAAAAATATTTAGTATTAACAAAAACAAAATCATGGAAAATTTAAATATATACTTCCGTTGTACATATAATTTTAAGATAACAATACTCAGATAATACTTAAGATAACAATACTCAGACGTTAAAATAAAAACGAATGAATTATAGGCATGCTTCAAAGATAATATAAAAGTCTAATTTTAACTATTTCAGATGAAAAACGCGTATTCCCGACTTAATTTTCTATAAAAGATATATGCGTTTCAAACAGTCCCTGATTTAGTATTATTATATGTCTACCATGATAGTCAAGAGTAGTAAACAGATTTTCCTTTCAAATTTCAAGCATCAGATAACAGAATAAATACATTCGAAACAAAATGCTTTTTAAAACATCCGAGTCTTTAAGTATTTCTTATGGATTTCATCATTAACCTTCAAACTAATTTTGGCTTCAGATTTACTTTTCAAAATATTCCTTTAATAAGAAAAAACATCGATAGCCTAAAAGAAACATATTTTAATATTTTAGGGAGTGCTGTCGGCAAATTATGATAAAAAGTATTTTTTTAAAATTCTTTATCCTAATATATACGTAAGAAATGAATAAATGTTTCTTATATTTTTTTCTGTTTTGCTAAATGTTATATAATATAATTATATAACTATTATAATTGTTTTTTGAGTTCATGTACTTAAAGCTGTATATTACAAATAAAAATAGAAAAAAATGAAAATGTAGAACTTTTTATAAGTTTTTATAAGTTAAGCATTATAAGCTTTATGTATTGTTTATCGAATACTCTGAAATAACGTAGAAATGTAGTCAGAAGAAGAAAAGAAAAAATTAATTCTGTATCTCCGATACAGAATAATATAATAACGTATCTAATAGAACAAGAATATATAAAACATTCTAATGATAAGAATAATTCGAATTATTTAAATGCAGACGATTTTCTTTGATCTAAATATACAAAAGAAGCAACAAAAGATATTTTTGTAAGGAGAATTAGTGTAACCAAAAACCATCCAGGAAGACAGAATTTCGTATGAATGTATATATTTATTTTTTAGAAACATCCATTTTTGATTTCGAAATGATTTTTGGTGTGTTTTATCATTGAATTTTTGCTTATATGATAGACTGAAAATATGATCTCACCCAACCAATTGTTTTACTATGGAAATAGAATAATTCAGAATTGATTGATGTTAAAATACGAAACAAAATAACAATCGTATGAGTATAAAACAAAAAAAGTTTATTTGCAATTATTTATAAAAGGTTTCAAGGGACAGAAACATTTTCACCTGTCCAAAAAACCTGTTTTCCGAACATGGCTAGCAGAAATATAATTTAATATGTCGCCAAATGTAGCAACGGTTTCTATTCATAGTAATGCTTTTGAAGGATAGAATATTTCCACCAGAATTTGAATTCAGAGAATTCCTTTCGCTGTGAGTATTTCAGCTTGACTAATGTGTTCATTCTGAAGCAGGTTATTTATTCCAGTATGGTACGTATGGGAATTGAAATATCCATGTTGTTTGAATTTGTTTCTTCAGTTCCAACAATGTGGGCTTATACTAACAGGTTAAAGTGAAAATTTTATTTTAACCATGACAAAAGGAAAGCGTTGTTCGGAATACATTATTATGATATATGAGAGAATTCAATGTGAGAACTCGTGTAACTTCAGACTCACAATTCTAACTATAACTTCACCTATAACGCCGGTAGCAAAATTTAATTATCTTTCAGTTTGTGGTATATTAGAATATTCTAAATTTCTGTCCATAATACGTGTGGTATTTGTATGATAAATTCATCGTTTATTATAGCTGGAATAAAGATGAGTCAATCAAATATTTCATAGAATTTATTGTAGATAATAAATGAGTTTATTAAATGACACTTGATATTTATCTAGGGCCATTTATTTCATAGAAATAACAAACCCTGCCTGTTTTAAAACACTCTAAATCCTTTGGGTCAGCGGGCCGACTTGGCTAAAAAAGTTCCTTGTGAAAGAATACCTTATTATATGGTACATACATAATTAAAGTTGCATAGACCTAGTGGAAAAACGAGCCTTCCTTTTACTTTCTCGTATACGAAGTATATAAAGAGAAAGTATTGTATTCGTCAAAAAATTCGAACTCGAGACTTTGACGAATCTCCACGTTTTAGACATCCCTGAGTCCGAAAAACACAATTTTGGAATTATGTCTGTCTGTGTGTCTGTGAACACGATAACTCAAAAATTATTAAAGCTACAGGGATGAAATTTGGTATGTGGTCTTTGCATATAATTTGTAGGTTTCTTTCAAATTTTGGACAAAATCGGTCCACGGAAAGTTTGTCTGTCTGTATGTCCATGTTAACGTGAACGTGAAAACTCACAAAATTAATTATCTACGTAGATAATATTTGGTATACATTTTTATCATCAGGATTGTAGGTTTGTATCAAACTTTGGACCAAATCCGTCGAAGGGTTGACTGTCTGTCTGTATAATCGCATACCTTTGAACGTAATAACTTCTTAAAAATTTACATTGAGAAATGAAACTTAGTACGTGGCATTCTTATCTTAAAGGTAAATCTGTGTCCAATGTTTGTGTCAATCGGTTAAAAAAAGGCGTTCAAATTGCAAATTTCATTTTCTTTATATTACACCCAGCCCTTTGGTGATCACGCCGGCTTCTATTCCCACATCCGCGTTGGACAACCTTCGGAAATCGTGGTATGACTTTTCACTTATTTTTTTTCTCCACTGTGTTAGGGATTCTTGTTCGTTTCACTTGCCTTTTAACTTATTTTTTTCTCTACATGTGTTAGGAGTATACGAGAAAGTTTAGAGGACACCACTCCCGCTGGTTATTCCTTGATATTCACGCATTTATCAAATTGTGTTAGGTACAGTAAATTGGGCAGATTCCTTATAGTAAGTCTACCCATTGCAATGACACGATTTCCGGAAAATTTCTGCAGATCTTCACCGATCATGACCCCTAGAACCCAAAACAACCCTTCGTTAAGAAGTTTAATAATAGTAATTTTCATTCCTCCTAACTCCTTTACAATTGAAAATTGAAAGAAAATAATTCAGAATAGGCGAATTATTGCCTTATCATAACGAACAATATTTGCATTTAAACGTTTCGATATCCGCAATTGCTTAGTTATGAGCTGAAAAGTGATTTCCCCTCCTCTCCCCCTCTAACTTAGAGTACCTTTCAAACTATGCATGTTAACCCTTTTTGGGAAGCTCTCGTCGTCATTTGAAATCTCTTCCACCCGCTTTCATTCTTGCAACTCTAATCCTTATGAAAATAGAGGGAGAAATGTTCTTTTCTTTATTATTTTTAGTAGAGATGTATACACGTGAAACGCTTTGCCTTTGTTATCTTGCGAACACGATAACTAGATTGCTTTTGATTAGATTTTAACCGGCGAGGGATATGTTGTAAGAACAATGAAAATCTCGGGATCGTAGATCGGCTATAAATCTCAAAGGGGGTGGTTATGTTGGGGGGTTGAAAATTAAATTTTCCTCTTATTCCTTTACGATTGACGATAGAAAGAAAATTCAAATTAGGCGAATTATTGCCTCATCGTAACAAACTACTTTTATAGTGAAACTTTTCCGATAGCTACAATTGTTTAGAAGTTATGAGCTAAAAAGCCATTTTCAATCCCCTCCCCCAAATTATCATTTCCCCATAGCTTTGTTACGACTTAAGATACAAAAAAATTCAATTAGGCGAATTATCACCTTATCATAACGAGCAACTTTTATATTAAAAGCTTTTTTGGCAGCTAGAATTGCTTTGAAGTTATGAGCTGAAAAGCGATATTAACCCCCCCCCCCCCCAATTTATCTTTTCCTCATAGCTCAGTTACGATTGAAAACAGAGAGAAAATTTTCAGTTATGGGAATTACCACATCGTGACAAACTACTTTTATATTGAATGTTTTTTGACAGCATGAATTGCTTAGAAGTTATGAGCTGAAAAGTGTTTTTTACCCCCTTCCAGTTAGAGTGCGTTTTAACCTATGAATGTGATACTTTGTTAAAAAGCTCCCATCAGCCACATTAATTTCCAATTTCTATACGGTAAACAAGTTGATATACCCCGCTTTGTTCAGGAATAAAATGCTTTCATGTCTAATATTTTTTATTAAAAAACTACTATTTTATAAAAATTATAATGCACACATTCCTTTTATGATGTGAAACGTTTTTAATTAAAATTAAAATATGAATTAAACCAGACAATTTTTAAAAACAGCCGATAGCTAATTTTAGCCTTAAATTATTATTTATTATATAGTTGCTTCAAATTTTATTAACAATGTCTAAAGTAAAAGAAAGGTTTCGATGAATATTTTGAAACAATTAAATTAAATAGTTATATTCATTAATCAAAGCATGAAAATAAATCATATCAATTGTTGGTCATGATATAAATTGTTAATAGTCTACTTTAAAAATTTTCTTTTAACATTCATTCAACAGTTCTTCAGATTATTCTTATTTTTCAACAATAAGGAATATTGTTACGAATTCTGCTTAAAATTAATTTCGAAAAAATTATTAAAATGAGTGAAACAAATTGTATAGAAATGAAATTTTTGTCACTGAAAGCTAATTTTTTGAAATTTTTATATGGTGTAAAAATAGTTTTGTGAGATGATATTTTCCAGCGATATCGCGTTAAAACGGATTGCTTAGTTTTTAATTAACTGAAATTTTGATTAACTTCTAAGCTTTGAAAAGTTCAGAGTGACCTTTCTCTTTTCTTAAACAAAAGTGTGCAAAGTTTGGAGGAAATCAGTCCAGTGGTTTAGGAGGAGATGTGGAATACACATACATAGCCACAATGAATTTTATTTAAATTTAGATAATTATAACATTAAGATTGCTGGCAAATAGTTTGAGCCATAAACAGGGTTTAGTGAAGATTTTGTCACAATTAATTATTTAATTTTAATTAATCAAACAGTTAATTTAATATTTAATTTATAATTAGTTAATTTGACAGATTAATTTTATTTTTAACTAAACATGGCGGGACCATGATTTGTTTAATAAATTCAATACATAATAGCCAAAAATTGGATATTTAAATAAGAGTTACCTTTATCCTTTTTGATATTGAAAAATATCTATTTAACTTTAATATTGTTTTGGGATTTTCTGCGTGAGTATTTGGTTTTAACCTTCGATGGAGAATTAAATTTACCATTCAAATAGGCTGCATTTATATCCTATGCTTTAAACACACGTATTAAATTTGCCACTCACAATGTTTAATAATTGTTATTCTCTTATGTGTTAAGAATTTAGTGACTATTATCTCTGTAACCAGGGAGTTCTCTAAATGAGCCCATTCTAGTAGTGTTTAAACGTCTCATGTCATGTGATTTTAGCGCATGACAAAGTAATGTTCACACTATTATATGGTTACCTAGATTAAATAAATTAATTTTTAAATCTAGAGTCGTTCTTTGTTCGTGTCAAGTGTCAATGTCTTGCTACTGTTTCAGATAAGCTGGCTTAATATTACCTAGGGGATATTTACACTGCCGGGATGTTTATTTCTTTATGATTCCTACCTGTTGAACGATTATGTGTTAGGATATAAAAAAATTGAGAAATTTAATTACCAATAAATATAGCATATCCTTTGAGTAGAATGATAAAACCTTTATATAATAAAAAATTAAATGTCATGAAAACAGAATCACAAAGTAAATATTGCAATGTGTGGAAACAATAAAGTCATTTTCAATGTCTAAATAAATAAATAATAAAGTGCAATAAAGTAAAAGACCGGAAAATAAAGGAATTAACGTACCTTTGCCTTCCAGCTGCCTAAAGGGATTTTTTAAAAATTTAATCATGAATTAAAGAAATGAACTCTTGCTTTCAAGACTTTTATTTGGCCTGCCTAAACAAATACTAGTTTGTATGCCATGTGACAGTCTCTATTGTAAAACTGAGTTCCCTTAAAGTGTTAAACAATTTGTATTCGCATGAACAGAAATAATTTTTGTTAAAGGAATAAATAATTATTTTCAAAGCTATATTGAAATATTTAATTTAAACATGTCTCCAAAGTAAGAAGTTCGAAGCAAATCGAAACGTGTCTTCTACTGCTTTTCAATTTTTAGAAATGGTATCATTTACTGCTTCTAATAAGGTAGGTATCAAAATTGGATAGGGTATTAGAAAAGAAATTATTAATTTTACTCAACGCTATTTTTAGGAACTGAATGAAAAATGGCGACAATAAAGAAGATATTGCGTGGGAGGACAAATCATTCCTCCGGGCGATTCGCGACTCGAATTTACACTGCCAGAGTTTCTGACAGCATATTGGATTTCAACTTGTCATTTAGAAAAGTTTCACGTTCGAGGGGAAATGTGGTTAGAATCTGAGGGGAAGAAACGAATGAATTAATCATCTTGAATAAATATTGACATTATTTGCTTACAACTAGCGGGGGATCTAAAAATTTTGTTGAAGGATAATTCTGGAAATTTTCTTAAATAAATTAGAATTGTGTCATTGTATTTAGAAATCTGTGTTATTTTATTAATAAATGAATTTTATAATAAGATATTTGCAATTTGATTCATAGTTAACTGAATATAAGCGTTGAATTTTATTACAAGAAATTTAATATAGATTTTCCGAAACAGAATTCATTTCCACAGAATTCACACTATTCCACAGTTTAGAGCCATTAAATTATAATTTTATGAGAACAAACAATTTTCTGTAACATAATGATTTTTTTCTAACCATTGAAAAGGCTTTCGAGTATTTTTAGTGATAATTTGTGGACTGAAAGTATTCATAAAGATTTTTAATGAGGATTTCTAGAAAAATTGCAAAATACAGACCTAGCGTAAGAAGGTATATTTATTGACAAAAATTAGGTTTTGTTTGTTTGGTTTACAGTTTAGAGTTGATTTTTCAAATCCAGAAGTCAGGAATTTGACTCAAGGAACAGTTAGCAATTTTCCTTTAACTTTTATTGAAATAATTCCTAAAACGATGGAGGAGATAGAAATGGGTTCTAAAAACTTTCCTTTCACCTCAAAAAGTCGTAAATCTGAAATTCCTGCTTTTCTTCATATTGCTGTCATTATTTCACTTCAAAGAAACATTGCCCTCAGCTTCAGTTCCACCTCAGAGAAGAATCTAATTTTAGATACATCCTTTCAAGGCATGTACCGCATGGAAGTTCAAGTTCCAAATGATGGTAGGCATTACATTGATACCCAGAAAAGTAAAAAGAAATTCAAATTGTTTCTAGCGATATGACCAAAGAGATCGTAAAAGATATTTACATTATGTGCCTGCGTCATGTTCTTTCTTCGCTCAAAATGGCTGCTGAATAGAATAAATCAATGCTATTCCAATGTTCTGCTTTATAATGAGGTATTTTCTATGCGGAAGTTACATTCGTGAGGCAGAAGCTTTAACGGACGTATCGATAGCACTGCTTAATGCTTTTGGTACTTTTCTGTGAAGGGTAATATTTCTTCGTAATAGTTTATTCAAAGAGCTATTTCATGAATTTTTAGTTTGGTTTAAATCATAATTAGTTCAAAGATTTCTTTTAAATGCTTAATGTCGATATTCCTTGAAACACGACTTTTAAACGCTTCTGTAACATAATCCCTTATCTCTTGTACCTTTTTGAATTGACGTTTCTTTCAGTGGGGATCAATAAAAGAAGTAAAAAATAACGCCGAGATGAATTCGATGTTTTAGAGCTTTTTCTAAAGCTAGCACAATTTTTAGTTTTGAATGTTATTTCTAAAATCATTCGTTACAAAAATATAACAGGGTTATGATGTAGTTACAAGGCCTTACATTTTTGAAGGACATCATTAGGTGTAATCAGTATAGTTTGATAATCTTATTTGAATATACTAGGATAAATCACGAATGTACAAGAAAATGGCTGTAGTTTCCTCATAATATTATACAAAGTTCAATTTGATGTGATCATTTAGCATTCGTATTGCATTTCTTAATGAATGACTTTGAGAGTCTACAACTTTTAAATAATTGTGAATCATCGAAAAAGCGTCTTTTCACTGAGAAGCACTAGCTCTATAAAACACCTCTTATTTTAAATACAGTGCACTCCCGATTATCCGGGTTAATCACCGGGAGGGATCGCACGGACAATCGAAAAACACGGATAATCCGAAAACTCCTTTTTATTAAAGAAAAAAAAATCAAAATCAGCATAAAAATATAAAAATTACTTATATTTGCATGCTGTATAACATCAAACTAGGAATTTTCCTTTCAAGATTCAATGCTTTAAAAAATCTGTTATGCGTCTTTGCTTCTGCTGTTTGTTCATCACCTGTCGTATATCGACACATATTTTACGAACCAAAGCAATGTCACCGTAATCAACTCCTCTTTGTCCCATATTATCTAACAAAGTTTCCACAGATTGTAGAGCAGCAGAATGAGAAATTGCATTTCCCTCATTTAGTACATGTTCTGCATCAGTACTAGCTGATTCTACCTTATCAAGTTTTTGAAGAATTTCTAATTTTTGTTTAATATTTAAAACGTTTCGTTTTCGTTCCACACCACTCATTTTTACCAGCAAAAAATTTCGCATTACTAACTGACGATAAACGAGACGCAAAAACTAAAGGAACACGTGCGAAAGTGAGAGAAAACAAAGAAGTTAAAGAATGACGTATCAAGGAGAAGCGTGTTCGTACGAGATTGAGCTAGTAGGAAATGGATGATTCATTTCTCGGACAATTAGGGGTTGAACCGGTAGAGATTGAAGGTGGAGGAAGAAAAAAAATCCATTCTTTAGCCTCCGCCTTCATGGCTCACTAGTTTTACAGAATGAATCTCTCTATCGAACATCAACATCGATTTTACATGAATGATAAACGTGAAAATAATTTTCTTTAATTTTTTTTGTGAGTCCGGAATGAGCACGGGTAATCCGCGAGAGGATAATATAGAGTTTACTGTAATTTGTCTTGAGCTGAATTTTTCCCACATTATCCTGATCTAAATATTTATTCTAAATCTTTACATAAACTTCCCAAAGGCATGTATTTTCTTTTTCTCGAAACGTTGTGCTATTTCAACTTTTGTCACAACTTTTAAGCAGTCTTGTGAAAACCCAGAATATCATTTAAATTAAAAAGACACCCCAAAAATTTACTCAAATTAAATAACAATTATACAGACTTTTATTAGCATATCATAGTTTCGGAACTCGTCTAGAGCAATTTAATTTAGTTATATTAAGATCCCTTTTTGAAGCAACATGAGAGCTATTTTGGGACGGACTTCGTAATTTTGAACCGCTGTCAGATGACGAGGACGACACATGAACTGCTCCCTCATCTCCGAATTCCCGCGCCACACCAGCGGGAAGGCGTTTGATTACTGCTTGTGATTTGGTGTACAGCTGGCCCCCATACACGACAGGATCGGGTTTCGGGCCTGGAAGGCTCCGGACCCGATGCAGTAAACTTACCACTAGGCCACAGCAGCCCCGTACAGTGCAGAGAAAATGAAAGTTTGAAATAAAAATTTCCTTTTCCGAATGATTACATTGTTATTCTGACTAGAAAATGTAAGTGATATAAGATGGAAGTTGAAAAACGTTAGCTATGAAACTTTTTATTGTACTCTTGCGTAAAATTTGTACTTAAACTATATATAAAACAAATTAATTGAAAACAATTTTTAAAAACACATGTTTATTAGCGTATTCCGAAGTAGAATTTTTTAAAATTTCAATTATACTCTATCAATTCTATGCATTGAATACCTTTATTAGTATTTTTTATTTATTTTGTACTTCGCAATTTTTTCTTGGATGCTTCTGCTCTTGCTCACACCAATTAAATTGCTTATATTGATTTTTATCTTGTTGGATATTCATGCTTATTCTTTATCTTTTTAGATTTTTCGATGAATTATACTCTGCTTTTCAGTTTTTATTTTATATTTCATTATTATAAATATTATGGAATCTTGATCTACTATTACTCAAATTCATTACCAGGTGGCGCCACCCCGTATGAAATCAAAATTTAATTAGACTCATCGATTAATTGATAGTTAATTAAGAAAATATTAAAATAGTATGTTGTATTGTACACAATTTGAAAATTATAGTACATCAGGAACTGCGTCAAAAATCGATCACAAATCTTTTAAGGGCTGAAACAAGAAAAGTTAAACAAAAATATGTTAAAACTCATTTATTCCTCCACCAGGAAGATAATAAAGAAAGTTTACAAGCAAGCACCATTTTTAGATTAAAAACATGTTATGAAGTATGATTTCAATTGTAAAGCATCTTAAAACATTTTTGTTTTACAACAAATTTTAATGTCATTCGTGAATATTAAATGGCATACATTCTTAAGAATAGCGGTGCGTTGTTACATATTTTGCTCAAAGTTATGAATTAATCTTTTTCCTAATTTATTAATACCTTGTTGGGATCATCGCCAGATATCATTGCATCAAAATATCAACATATTTTCACCTAATTTCATTTAAGGGATAAATATGATTCTGGCCAAGGAACTATGACGATGTTACATTGACCTTTCCAATTATTTCCTGTTTATATTCTTGCATGGCTTCATATTAGAAGGTACTCATGTTAATATCTTCTCGATTCTCTTATTTTTTGGCTCTGTGGTAGTTTAGGCGTAAATTAGTCCTAATAAGTGTCTCATGGATTAATATCGATGCATTCTTTCCATTTAAAACTTGTTTTTGTTATTTCAGAAAAATGTAAAGGATTTGAAAAAAAAATTGTTGATTTTTCCCTATAATATAAAGGGGGCCCACTAAAGTCCCTTACCACCCTTTTAACTACCGAATGATTGCATCTATCTTCATAAGAGTGGTGTCTAGGCATGGTAGAGTAACTATGCGCTACTAATGAAACCACTTATAGCGCCACCTGGTGGAAAACGGTGGTATTAGCGTTATTATCTCTAAAACGGTACGAGATAGAGGAAAAAAGTGAATTACAAAGTTGTAGAGCATCATCGATTTGGTACAAAAAGACACCTTATGGTCATGGATGCTAAAAAGAGAACGCATTACGGACGCTTGTACCCACGTGACACCCGCTATGCCGCACCGCGTGCAAAGGGAAGTTCAGGCAAGGGTCCAGAAGTGCATTGTAGCTAAGAGAAGTTCGAACATCGAAAATAAAGGTATTTTGTGATAACCATTTGTTTTATTCCCTTTCTAAGAATGTTTTGTCACGTGTCATTGTAGGAAATCGCGAACAAACAAATACGTATTTTAAGCGTTCTTTTCTAAGCATTTACGTCAAAAAGGTGTCTTTTTGTACTAAATCGATAATGCTATACAGCTTTGTAATTCACTTTTTTCCTCTATCTCGTACCGTTTCAGAGATAATAACGCTAACTCCACCGTTTTCCACTAGGTGACGCTGTAAGTAGTTTCACCCAGTAGCGAATAGTTACTTTATATTATGCAGCCATTCGGTAGTTAAATGGGTGGTAAGGAATTTTGGACACTCTGCATATAATAAATACCCTCTAATATAAAGGTTATCCACTCTAAACATGGCATAATATATAATTCTGAAACCTTCAAGCATATATTTTCTACTGGCAAAATGCTTTAAATGACGTAAAGAATTATAATTTATTCTTTTTAATTACATGAATGTACTTCTGGAAAATTTACGGTCAAATTTTTTATACAGACCTTAGGTCCTATTAGTCATACTTTGTAAAAGATTCTTGACCCACTAACATTTTAAACAGAATAACATCCGCTTTTCTGCGATTAACCCTTTCGCGTTCATTGGTTTCGCAGTGAAACCACACATTGAGCATTTTTTAACTTCCCATGGGAGCAATGTAGCGTAATTTTTCTTTCTTAACTTAAGAGCCAGATATATAGGCCAACTTATATAAAAATTCCAGTTAAATACCGTTAGTATTCACAAAAATATCGGCATTGCAAGAGCCAAATTGCTTTTCATCTCTAAGAGAAACAAAATGATGAGGGTTCTTGCTCAAACTGATATTTTTAAAAATTGAATCTTCGAAAGTAATATTGAGTTTTACACAGGTTGAATATCCTGAATTCTCACGTATACTTATAAATTAAATACTTAATTTAAACTGCATTTCGACGATAACTTATTCGGAGGAAAAATAGCTTGTTACCATTCATTGGTTTCACTGTGAAATCTCGAATTTCTTGAAAATAAAAATGCTAATTTGTTTCTTTACATATTTGTGATTAGCTACATGTTTAACACTCATTTTTGTAATAAATTTAGTATTTTTCAATACGAAACATGCAGTGAACTTGAAAGGGCTAAAACTCCCAGGTATACAATGCATAATTTGTTTGAAGCATCGTTGAACTGGATAAGAATGTTAAGCGAAAGCAGTGAAAAGTTCGTGGAGAAACGGCAAAAACGTTTGTAATGCATACAGAACAAATAAAGCTAAAAGGTGCTTGCAATTTTTCCCATGGGAATAGAGCATAAGACAGTTTTTTTTTAAAGTTCGATGCTTAGAACTGTGTTTTTCAACTGTTTGAATACCTTCATGCAATAAAAAATATTCTCTACATTGTTGTTGATATACAGGGTTCCCACTTATATCCGTTACACCCCACTTAACTTCTAAACGGTGACAGCTTAAGCCATAAAGTTGGTGTCTAGGTATAGTAAAAAGGCTATGCGCTACTCGATGAGACAACTTACAGCGCCATCTATCGGCAAATTTTGTAATTAGCGGTCCACTTTCGAAAACAGTACAATATACGGGGAGAAGGTCAATTAGAAAAGTGCAGAGCGTCTTCGATTTAGTACAAAAAGATACCTTGTGCACATTAATACGAAAAAATGAACGTTTAAAGTGCACATTTGTTTGTTCTTAATATCCGAAATGTGACGTCTCTAAACGGGTTAAAACGAGAAAAAACAATTAGTCATCAGAATATACCTTTATTTTCGCTGTTCAAAGTGTTCTCCGTCTTCTACAATGCAAATTTGAGTCCTTGTTTAAATTTCACTTTGCACACGTTTTAGCATATAGTTGGTGCGCAAACACAAGCAACAGTAATACGTCTTGCAATGTTGGCGGAAAGGTCCATACACCTAGTGTTTGAGATATTTCCACAAGAAAAAGTATAATGGGGTAATTTTTTGCCCCAAAAATAACCTTTTCTACTTTGGTTCATGTCTTGTGTAACATTTTGTATAACATTTTCTCCTTTTATTCGTGTCATATAACGTCAAAATTTCCGAAAATGCGAGCAAACAAATGCGCATTTTACACGTTTTGTTCTCAGCATTATTGCACTCAAGATGTCTTTTCGCACTAAATCGAATACGTTCTACAATTTTGTAATTGGCTTTTTTCCCGTATCTTGTTCCGTTTTCGAGATAGGACCGTTAATTCCACAATTTGCCGATAGATGACGTTGTAAGTTGAGTAGCGCATAGCCTTTTTACTATGCCTAGTCACCAACTTTATGGCCTAAGCTTTCACCGTTGTAAAGTCTTAGACCAGTGTTACTGGGGTCTGATCAGAGATCAACAGACACAGAATTACAGCACATCATAATTTAATAAAACTTCTTGATTAATGGCCTATTTACAGGTAAAAATCAGAAATTATTTGTGCATTCAAGAATAAAGAATAACAAGTACCGGATATGTATCGCGAGAGTCAATAATGAACGTAACTTGACTTAGTCGAAGTTACCATGGTGAGTTTACTCGTGATGCAACTGATAATCAGTTCAGGAACTATCAGAGTTCATCAAATTGTAACTACTTAGGGCGAGTTATGTAGGTTCGGTATATGGAAGTGAGGTTATCGGAACACTCAATCAATTGCAGTAATCCACCACAGGGATTATGATAGCCAGACTCTGGCTAAAGGGATACTCAAGATGAGTAACAGATACCGGGGTCGGTATTTGACAACGAGGTTATGCAAGCGTTCGCTAAATTCCAGCGATCCACCAAAGGGATGCTACTATTCAATTCGACATATCTCCAAAGGAGCTAGTCCATCCAAAGATTTGGCTGTAGTCACGGGGTCAATAAAACGCCCGTTTCATCAAAGTTCAGATTCCGCAAACCAACACCACGGAGTAGCAACCCGTGTGTTTACTTCCCAGCTATCGCTCTCTCCCTCTTCTCCCATCGTCTTCCCTTCTTAAACCCCTAACTTCAGAGCCCAGGGGAGTGGGCGAAGAATTAATTCTCAGTGATTTGTCAACCAGCTAAACAAACCATCCAACCGCAGTCGTGCGCTTTCCTTCCAGGCTATCATTGGAAGTGGCCGATTCTGAACTGGCCTTTCTGTCGGCTCCATTTGTGGTGTCCATACAGACGATACCGCTATCATTCTCCCCTGAACCCCTCTGGGTTTGCGTAAGACCGGGGCCATTTTTACGACCTGTTTTATGGGCCTTATTTTGCTCTTTGCCTCTCCGAGTGTGTCCTGTGTGTCCCTGTTAACTTGGAAACGAGGAAGGGCAGACCTCACACCGTTTAGCAGTTAAGGGGGGGGGTGTAACGGATATAAGTGGGAACCCTATATATCTGGAGATACGTTAATTATTATAATTATGTTAATTATTATATCTATGAAAACGAAATTTTCTGATAAAAGGCACGAATTGCGTACTCCTTATTATTTTCATGGCTGGTTTCTTTTCTGATTCATTTGAAAAATTTCAGTTTAGGCACTTACTGAGAACAATGAACTGTTGAATTTATATGATTTTAGTACTGTTACGAACATATAATGTCGCTTCTCCACAATGGTAGTCTTATGGTTGGAAAAAGAAATTTACAGAGGTTCTTACTAGTTATAGGAGACAGTCCAAGCCAGTGCCCTCCGACCTTACCGACAAATATGGCGACCATTTTCGCGACTTTGTCAACAAAATTTAGGTCCTCGAAGAATTTGTGTTCTATCTCTATTAGGAACAGAGATATAGAGAATGTACTAGATTTATTCTATGTGACTTCACATCCTTTAATAAAAGGTATAAAAACCCGGAGGTGCTGAAATGAGAGAACGTTTTTGGAGTGTGTTTGAACGCCTTTGAATCTTTCGGAATTTTGTCCGCAGTGCGATCTGGTAAGCTGATAGACGTCGAGCGATATTGAAAGTGCTGTTACTGTTATTATTACTAATTTGCTGTCTGTTTGTGTTGCTAATTTGTGCAAGTGTTTTTGTTTCCTGTGTTTCGTGTCTTCCGGAATATTCATTAAATAAAGCCTGACTCACTATTATTATCCTGCTTGTCGGACTGTTTTCACCATACAATCACCAGACGAATTTCTTAACAGCATTCTTTCATATATTATCACATTATATATTATTTCATATTCATTAGTCATATTAGTATTTTAAAGACACATTTCTATTCTATTTCATCAAAGGAATTCACAGGAGATAATATATAGATAGGAAAAAAGACAGACAGCTTACGCACAAACAGATTTGGTCAAATGTTTTATACAGATTTACAATTTAGGTGTAAAGACCACTTGGAAAATTTCATCCATCTAGCTTTCTGCATGCTTATCGTGTTCACATATATCCAGATATGCAGGCAGAGAGACACTCAACTTAGTGACAGATTTAATTTTAAATTCCATACTGATCTATATTGTTGATGTACACGCAGGATGATAATTTCATTTATCAACTGTTTGGGTTTGTGATTTATTCTGTTCACGGACAGAGAAAAATCATTTAAGAAATAATATTTTTTGAACTCAGGAAGGCCTGAAAATGTTGACTTCGTTTAAAATTTCCAGGATCGATTTTTTTAAAGATTATATTATTTTTTCTCAATATATTTTGTACGGGAAAATATAAAAATTATCAGAAATAATAAATTTAAAACTTTGTCAAAAAGCGAAATGTAATATTTTAAACAATCATACTAACTCACAAAAATGTATTTGAGGATCTTCCGATATCAAAGTGGAGGAGAGTATAAACGCATTAATTTAGTTCATGTTTATATCTGGATTGGCTATATTTAGGAACAAGATGGCGAATGAACATGGTATTAAATTACACAACCATGTGAACTACTTGCTAAAATTAAACCTGCCTTTCTGTTAACGAAACTAATTTAGCAAGAGAGAATGTGGAGTTACTGTTATGGTAGAAATTCGAGAGAAGATGCTTTGTCTATCACAGAAAATGGAGTTATTTATTTTTAACAAATTGGTAATATAAAATTATGAACGAAAAATTAGTTTGCTATGGAAAATAACACACGGCTTCCTACTGAACTAAGTTTTCATATTACTAATTACTTGACATCAGATAAGTTAGAGCTTATCTTCTGATTGACAGAATTAATTGAGATTTAAACAGTTTCCCAAGTAAATGTATATTCAAGTATTATCTTAATATCTTAAAAATAACGATATTTTTGCTCTAACACGTCTTCACTTATCTGAATTAAATTCATATTGAAAATGAATACCTGTTCATGAGCAAAATAATATCAAGAAACTTGAGTTTCTTTTTATAGTATTAGGCTTTATTTGGTTTAAAATAGGACCTTTGAATTTCAAAACTGATAGATTGCATCTTCAAAGAACCTCCGCTCTTTGCACACTTTAAATGTCAGGAGATCTTCTTTCGTTCCTTTATTGACGTGATATGCATGGTGAATCATAAGTGTCCATACAAATGGTGAAAGAGGTGACTATTGTTTATTTTATGCGTGCAAATGCTATCATATGTTGTTTCAGTTACAGAATACGTTCCACATGTCTTCCTTCCGTGTCGACACAATGATAGTCACTCTAACCATTTTGACCAGAAGCATTCTCGTACATGTTCTGTACCCATTTACAGAACTTTATCCTGTGGTCAGGATCGTCTATGTTGACTTATCTTCGTCTGTTGAAGTCTTTGGTCTTCCAGATCTGCATGCATGGGCGTCGGAAACTGTCCTTTTGAATTTCATGATAAGTTTTGCCACTGAGTCATGGGTTAGCATTCTCGTGCATGTACAGTATCCACTCACAGAACTCTATCCTATGGTCAGGAGTGTCATCTGTGAGATGTTGGAACATCTGCAGCTTGTATGGGTGCCACTTTTTAGACAGCAGACTGCGAATGACACAGCTTTGGCTGATTTCCATTTGCTCAGAGAGACGTCGAGTCCCTTTTGTCAGACTCCTAGCCATCGCTGCTAGCACCTATGTTGACGTATCTTCGTCTGTTGAAGTTTTTGGTCTTCCAGATCTGCATGCATGGGGAACGGAAACTGTCCTTTTGAATTTCATGATAAGTTTTGCCACGGTGTCATGGATTATCCGCATTTTCAGCGTTTCATTGAATGTCCGCGCTACATGACTGTTGCCATTTCCAGCCAACAGAATGAATTCTTCGTAAGTTTAATCTCTTCTCATTTGTTCCATTTTCCTCAAAACGAAAAAGAAATTAGTCACCGCCTTCACCGTTTGTATGGAGACTTATGACTCACACTATATTTAGAAAATTTAAAATAAATTTGTAAGAAAACAGTTCACATTCAAAATAAAGTTTAAATATAATATTCCATAGATTTATTTTTAGATTGAGATTTACGAATAACAACATTTAATGTGCAAAAAAGTCTATGGCATGCTAGGAAAAACTTCTGAAAATCTGAGAGGAGCAAACGATATATTTATGCTTCAAAGTAAGAAACTGTGAACAAAAATGCAGTTAAGACTGTTTGAAGATTATCATTCACCTTTTTCAACTATAAATAGAAGAAAAATAGTTTTATCAAAGTTTATAATGTATTAGGATCAAATCTATTATAACAATATCGTATATGGCTCAGAATAGCGGTGAAAGCTAGGATGCTCTCTCCGGAACATTAAGTTTCAAATGTTCACGTAACACTTTGAGACTTAGTTCAGAGCAGTTCTTAGGAACTTTACAAATTCTTCATTTCGGATCCAAGTTTGCAGCGTTTGTGCCGATGATTTTATGTACCGCAAAATGTATTGTTGTCGAGAATTTTAATCGTCTATATCTTGTCTCTGCTTTTATGATGTACTGTGCGCTAAGGTATTTGTTTTTTTATATGCGATAAAAACAGATATTTATTTTAATACATTAACGATGATTAATTATTACTAGATGTTTGTGACGAAATCGCTTTCTAAACTAAAAAGGTTCTCTACATTGTCTTATTTAGAATCTGTTACAATAGAATATCTCAACAGAAAAATTTTATTTATTTTTGATATGAAAAATAGTATATCCAAAAAATTCTAAATTAATATTTTTATAAAATTACCGAAAATTTTCGAAAGAAATTAGAAATTATTGTTCTCCAGAAATCAAAATATGAAATTCAACTGATGAAAGGTTACACAAGCGAAGTTCTAAAACAGACAGTAAAATTTTGACCATTAGAAAATCTAAGTATTTTAACATAATTCTATGTAGGCTTTTTTAATCATACGGTTTCCAGGACTTCAAAAAGTTAAAATGGCTTTATTTGTATGCTACCTACCTTAATAATTCGTAGTGATTCTTAGAATAAAGGAAAATGGAATTTCGTAACTGATCTCTTAGTCAAAAACTTTTATTCAATTCAAAATATTTGCACTGAATTTCTTTCTCTTTGTATATGAATTTAAGTTTTCTAACAAATTATTTTTTCCTTTACTTATATTAAATCAGTAACTTTATTGGAATAACCAATATCTGTTTACATGTACAAAAAAATTTCGTAATCTCTTTGAAATATTCTGACAATGAGAGTATAAAAAAAGTATATCTCTTCCTTTTTCAATGAAAAGAGAACCTGTAATCCCTGGACCACAATTTTATTTTATTTGTCATTCTGAATAAACAAAGGCCGCCAAAAGGTTTATTTTTTATATCAACACAACCAAATGTGAAATGATATTCTCAAATGAAATACTTTCCTCTCCTATCATATTTTCCTATAAGACACTGCTGCGTAAAAATAAGTAATGTATTCTCAGTTGGCTTGGCGAACAAGAAAAAAAATCAACCTTCGAACGGAGAAAAAGCAATTGCCACATCGCATTTTCCAATTTTAAAAACTGTTTTATTGCTGTATTCTTGCCGGTTTGAGGTGGAAGACTACATTCTTTGCGATTCAGAGGAAGTTACAACAATAAAAACGGCATCAGACTTGCAAATAATGCGACCATAGAGTACATTTCCAATTGCCAGATTGTATTTATCCCTGTTTCTAAAACGATGTTCCTCTCTGCCAAGTAAAATAAGATTTTGCAGATAAAGAATGCCTGGAAAAAGTGCAGCTTTTTATGTTACTCTGGATACATTAAAATGAAATGTATAATACACTGAAGACTAGAAATTGCAAGATAGAATATTTCGATACATGTACTTCGACATATTTCGTTCAAAATTAGGCAAATATTTGCAATGTTTTGAAAAATCTTTTAAGGTTTTGGTATACATATATTTTTTGAATGTAATGAGATTTCATAGAAGTGTTTTAACCGTAGTTAAGTTTCATGAAGTAATAGCTGCGGCACACGTCGATTGAATACGTAAGTGGCAAATGTAAGACGTAAATTGACAAACAAATTAATTGCCGTAATTTGTTTAAATAATAAATAAATCATCATTAGAAATGGGACGTAAATGAAAATTAATTTTGTTAAAGCGATGAATAAGCTTATATTAGTCAATATTAAACAACATATAAACCAATATTCATTTATTATTAGTAGTGTCTTATGTGAAATTAAGAAAGATATTATTATCTTAGCGTTGTTTGATCTATTTACAATATAATTGAAATATATAATACATAACAAAGAGATGAAAATCTGCAAGATTAGAGCCAACCTAATCTAGAAAGTTATCCAGTTATTTCAGTTTCCGAATTCTGCTCTGCAACTGATACTCATATATCGCATAAATGATTTGAAATGCAACAAAACATACAAAAATTATTTCGTTGATGAACAAATAATAAACAAAACCGATTAAAACGAGAATGTGAAAGCATGTTCAAGTATTTTATTTGAAGTTAGTAAATTAAAAATTAATAGACAATAAGACAGATAATACACTGAATGATTTGAATATAAAAGAATAACAGTTTCAAAATTTCTCTACATTTTGTGCAAGAAAAAATGATTTTTTCCCGTTCAGAATTCGTATGTTAGAAAAACAGATTTTCTACTGTAATACATTTTATTGTCAAAAGTAAAGAAAAAAGCGGAGGAGGTAGAATTACACTTATGTTTTGCAATGGGCAAAGTCAAGTACAAAATACATAAAAAGAAGAAAAGTAATTATTGTATTGAAAATAATCAGTGATATTAATGGTTAACACTTATTATCATACACTTTAATCTACTTTCAGAAGACAATACGATTTAGCTTTTCTACAGCCATATTTTGCTCTCTGTATTTCTTATTTTGGGGCAAAATTTAAAAAGTTTGTCGCAATTTGAGATAACAACGAAATAATAAACTTTCAGATACTTCTTATATTGCCAAATTCAGCGACAAAACGACAAACGTCTACAACTGGCATTAAGGTACCATTGGAAATCATCCCCGTAAGATATCTTCGAATTTCATAATAAAATCACTTTAATTGTAGGAATAAAATCATTTTTACTGAGATAATTGTCAAACAAATGTGGAAAATCCCTCTGACAATAAATTGTAGAATACATAAAGATTTCCTTACATGATCAAAGATTAACAATTATTCTTTCCAGTTAATTCGAGATGCTCAGTAAATAAAAATTAAATAAGTAAAATAAAATTCACAAGAAATGTACTTGCAGTACAAAATCGGTTAACCGAATTAAAGAGGGGGGAGCCGTTTCGGATAACTGTTTTTTCGATTAAGCCATGATCTATTATTATTTTATATCTACTTGCAGTATGCAATTCGGAAATGTTTTAAGTGTAAAACGAATTCAAAACTCTCTTTGTAGGCTGCACTCATTTTCTTTATTAAAGTTAACCATCCGTGGGACGCACTATTCGCACCGGCGAGATCGGGCGCAATGCGCCTGATAGGCACATGCAAAGAATATAGTAATTAATATTGTTAATACCCATTAATTTTAATTTTAGTATTCTAAAATCAATCACTGACCTTCTGGAGGAAGTTTAAAAGAATAAAATGGGGGAAGTTAAAGAAAAATGTATCACTCTTGCGATTATTTCCGAGCAGTACAGTACGTGTTTTTTGGATTTGCGATTTCAGAGGCATTCCGGATAACCCGGGTTTCGGTTAACTCGAGTTCGGTAAAATGGAGTATTATTGTAATTAAAACAGCGATTAGCATTTTACTGATAGTTTTATAGCATACGCAATCTTAGCATCTATTAGCTTCTCAATTATTTTAAGAGATTCCTTTGTTTATAAGTGTACATGAAAAGCTGTATTTTTCGTAAATAATTTTTAATACCATTTTAACATTTTCACATATTATTTTCTACACTGAAGTAGACTGATTTTATGAATCTTTAGCATTTCATTTTCACACCACTTCAACATTTTTTTCAAATTTTAGAGCTTAGATTTACTCAGAGTTTACGGAGTCACATGCACAAATGTTTAACAGTTAATAGCTGTATTTTATTTTGGCCTTATAATGGGGAAAGATAAAAGAAAGAGAAAGAGGGAGAAATTAGGATAGAAAAATAAGAAAGCAAAGAAAATATAAAAGTTTATGTAAATAAAAACCATCTGCATCAAATTCGTGAGGAATTTTCAAACGCTAAAAAACACTCGGAAAAAGTTCAAAGAGTTCTTCTATTGTGTAAGAACTTGATGACACATAATTATGGATGGATCTTGTAAAACGAAATTTTAAAGTAGCAATGATCTTTTTTTATGTTAAGAATATTTTACATCGTCAAGAAATATCAGATGGACTTCAGAAAAAGCCATTTAAAATATTCCAAATAGAAGTAGTTGAGAGTGAATATTCACACGCTAAAAAACACTCCGAAAAAGTTCAACGAGTTCTTTTCATGTGAAAGAACTTGATGTCACATAATTATGGATGGATCTTGTAAAACGTAATTTTAAAGCAGCAATTATCTGTTTTCATGGTAAGAATATTTTACATTGTTAAGAAATATCAGATGAACTTCAGAAAAAGCCATTTGAAATATTCCAAATGGAAGTAGTTGTGGGACCAAACGATTTAATTTTAAGAAAAGGAATGTGAATTAGAAATACACGACAAGAGAGCAGTAAAAATGATCGCAAACATAAAGATAATTGCCATGAGTCGAACGAATGCATTTGTCCAATTTTTTTTATTTAAAAATTAAGGTAAAATCTTCTTGCTTCGGTAATTTCTGACATTTATTGTTGTCGCGAGACGATAAGCTACGAAATATCGTTTCGGTATTTTTTTCAGTAAAGAGGAATTGTCGGAAGGCCGTGTTTTATTCTGACCGAATTATCGAAGAAATTAGTTATGTAAATCCCCATTTGGTAATATAGGAGGAGAGGAATATTTTAAAAATGGAATTGTTGATTACTTTTTCACAAATAGCTTGGAATAGTAAAAGAAAGTCTTTAAGGAAATCATGTTAATATTGTTTGCTCTCATTTTCAAGCTACATATCTGAGATAAATTTGTCGACTATTTATGCAGTATGTATATTCACATATAGCATGCTTTTTTAGAATCATATATTTAAGTGATTTAGCCTACTCATCACCTAAGTACAGTCAGGTAAATTGTCTTAGGTTGCCGTATGTATTTTGTAACTCTAAACCTTATATATTTTTTCAGGCTCAGGCAAATTGGATCAGCTAGCTAGCTAATAATTGCATCATTTGCACGAAGAAGAAATATAGAAATTGAAATAACAGGGGATATGCATTCACTGAACATTCATGATCGTTGCTGGACAATTTTCGTGAATTCTTTAAAGTTCTAAAGCTGTTAGACACAGTTTCTACTTACAGATCATTTGCAACATTTTGTTTGATTTCTTCGAGACTACTGATGTAATTTATCGAAAAATCAACTGTGCTTATGAGTAATCACATCATTACTCTATGCAAATATACGCAGCAGTTATTATGAAGAACTCTACTCACAGTTAGCTGTTTCTTGAAGAATCCATCAATGCTCACTCATTCTTTTCTCCGAATACATGAAAATGAATTTCGTTGCTTCATCCAAAGTTGTCGCTGTTGCTTTCCTTCTCGAACCATCGGTACGTCTCTTCACAGTGACATAAAAACGAATTTAACTCACACAAAAGAAAATCTCCCATTGAGGGGACGCCCGGACCTGAGTACACCAAAAGACTTCCGCCGTTTAAATAGCGAGCATATAGTACGGTGCAAGAAAAAGGATTTAAAATTGATTCAACACCGAACCATTAAACAAATTGCATAAAAAGTTAAAGTAATTAACAAATCAGTTAATCATTACAAAAAGGAAATAATTTAATTGAGAAAGTTGACAAATCTTTAAAAAAAATCGGTTGAAAAGTTAAGAGTTGCCATAAGACATGAAAGAAACTTGAGTAGCCAATCATATTAATTATTTAAATAACACTGGTAAAGCCGAAAAGGATGTTATTGCTTAATTGCAATCTAACACTCATCCATTTCATAATTTTCAACGTTCGAAAATCTTTTGAATAAAAAAGTTCTGGAGCCAGTGTCTGTATATCTGTAAGTCCGTATTTATGTGAACGCAGTAACTTAACTTATTTTATTATCAAGCTAGAAGAATTAGGTCAACAAAAGTATTAGATTGCTATTAACGCTTAGAGGAATTAGAGGCATTAACTTAGAGGCATTTTCCCATAACAATAAGATACTGGCGGCGCATTCAGTACGCCACTTTGTTTTTCATTGATTTTGCTCTTGTAAACTCGAATCCCATAGATTGTTAATTGAATACTATAATGTTGGCTCCCGAAGGTTCAGTTTTGACATCTTTTTGCTTCCTAAAAGGTAAAAATACCTATGAATACTATCATTTCATCCCTCGTTGTTTTACTTACGGTTTGCCTATTGTTCCCTTCGAAGTCTAGCGGTATACTTCTCAATATGCACAAATTAGTATACTTCATGAATGAATCACTCATATATGTGTTGTCTATATTTAATAGGGCGAATAATTAGTTATAAACATCGGCAGAATTTTTGGGAAACGGTGCAAGTTGTCCTAAAATGATTTTATGAAGGGCCTTCGAAAATTTACTTTTCAAAGGAGATTTTCTTTTCATTTATGAATCTCCCGAACTTTCTTGATTTTTCGACCCTTCACAGTCTTCGGTTTATAAATAGCTTTTATAAAATAATAAATTCGGAGTCGCCTGATCGTCATCTGTTAAATACTGAATATCTTGAAGGCCGATAAACTCATTTTTTGAGTTTAATAAAAACTTTTTCCTCCGTATGCTCTTTCATTGATGTCCGAAGCATTAATGAAATCACAGACCTTCTCCTCATCACAAAAACTAAAAAGTAGCGATCGGAATGTACGATTTGCTTCCTTTTGAGGTGAAATATAACAGCACGAGTGGCGTACTGAGTGCGTCAAAACGGGACGCCGACTGAACAACTGATGTATAAAGAGAAACTGACTGCCCATAAACCTTTGCTCCTAGCCTCCATGTGTTTAGAGGGGTTGAGTGGTAGGTTAGCGGATTGAACCCGGACAATCCGCTATTTGATAACAGCTCCATTGGCACTTTTTCCTTGTCTGGCGCACTCTATACGTCAGCCCGTGCCTTTCAGGGTTAAATCTAGAACTAAATCCGTCAAACGGATATATCTTCTATAGACTGCACTTGATTTTCTTAACTGCATTATGAAAACACGAAAACGAAAAAAGAAGTGTTACAAATGTTTTTTAAATAATCACATTGCCGTCCAGGCCAAGTGAATAGTTTTGCCGTGCAAATGGAATGGACAACTTATCTGATAAAAGTACAAATCTCGAAAAGCGTTGGTCAGCAAATCTTAAAACTCTCTACTGCCAGGTAACCTAGATTTTGCAACAAACAAGTACGCATGAAAAACAACAGAGATAAAACCTGTTGCTTCTTTGAGCTAATCTACAAACTAAACATTTAAAAAGAAGGAAGAAAATCAATAATTTACAATGACATTTTTTCATTCCAAAAATGCATAAATAGTTCATTTTTTTAAAGTGACATTTCAAAGTGCATCACAAAAATTACATTTTGCGCAATTTGCATTTTTTGTCAGTTTTGAACTTACATACAAGAAGGATGTGTGTATATCTCCACAGGATCCGGCAGTATCTTGTATCAGATAAGCTAAATCTGAAAATCAGAATCGATATCACGGTTGAAAGGATGAAGAGACTTTAGAGACAGACACGTATTTATTAATTGTGTAAATATTTTACTATATTTTCCACATCTATATATTTAAGTACTAATAAAATTAAAAGCATTTCACAATAAAAACAGCTATTTGAGGTATTTGTAAATTGAACAGATATGTGTAATTCTTGAGGAAAGCTTGGATTCATCGATTAATCATATTAACAGATTGCTTCAATTGGAAATCAAGTCAAATTGAATGGATGCAGATTCTGGGCTCTCAAAACATTCATATTAATAATGCTGGCGATAAATTATGAATATATATTCAAAATAAATAAAAGTCCTAACAGAACGAGAAATGATTTCCGATTACACGATTCCAAAATCAGAATGAAAACATTCTCTTCAAAACTATATGAGATAAATGTACGAATCAGTGCTGCTAAGTAATATTGGTTAGGATCTGCATGGCGTTATCTGCTGAAGGCTTTATTCGCAGTGATTAGAGCAAGAAAAAAGTTTAATGCAGTGCTTAAATGGAGCTAATTAATCTGTGTTTTCTGACTCCAGTAACACGAAAGTTTTATGACGCAAAGGACATGCAGAAGTCCCTTCTTAAGATCTTTGTCTTTTATGTACCGAAGGGCGGCTTTAAGTGCCAGGCGAACTTCTCTATTAGAGTAATTGATTTAGATCCAGAAAACCCAGAAGGCCTTCTTTTCCTCAGTTACAAGGACGATTAAAGCTTTTCTCTGTTACTGGAAGGCTGAATTGACGCGCAAGTGGCAATTGGGAGGGATTAGAACTGAAATGCGAAATTGCTGTCGGAAGGGATTTAAAGGACAGTAAACAAATCAAGGGATCTGTTCTGTTGCGTTACCGGACAATACCAATTAACCGGAAGCTATGCGAAATTAAATGCTACTAACCATTTGCTTTCATTTGTTTTCGACGCTCTTTTGCATACAGGTTGTTTTCCGATTTTCTTAGCCTCATTAAAATATCACATAGGAATAGGTCAAATGTGAAATGTTCTCGGTAAATTTTCTGTGATTTTCTTCCTGATGAATTTAGTTCTAAGTAAATATTGGTACAGTGAATTAATCGATTAATCGCCACTCGTTTAACCTTTAGTTTCTGTTATCCGCCATAGTCTAAAAAGCAAAAGGTAAGGTAGGTTTATAGATTTATCATACATTTCTGTATATTACTACTCTTGTTTTAAAGTTTATACTGATCGTTTTGTAAAATTAAATGCATCATGTAAGAATTAGTCACTTTTAAAGGATTTCATTTTCATTTTCGTCCCAAGCCAGCAGTGGAATAACGTTACTGTCCATATGTATTAAGAGATATGTGTTATTCATCACAGCTCTGTTCCCGACGGTGGCGGTTAATAGAAGTTTTACTGTACTGTAAAATTTTGGTACTATAATTGATGAAAGTATAGAATATTTCAGATAAATTCTTTTCTTCTTTCGTGTGAATATCATATGGTTGTTTGCGGGAATATCAAATGGAAAGCAGTGTTTTTTATAAATATAAAATAATTTCTGTGACCTGACTGATTTTGTAAATGGTTTGCACTTTATTTAATAGTGCAGGGTCCCTAAAAGGTGGAACAAGCGTTTATTTCCTTAAATATTGGTTTTAAACATATATTTCCAATTACAAAGTTTCGTCAAATAAGGTGAGAATTTGTGTGAACACACTTTGGCTTCTGTGGAAGTTGAAAATAAAAAGTTAAGGAAATTAAATTTTTATACGTGCCCCATTGAGCGAAAGTGCCAATGAGTGAAAGGCCTCTCTTACACTCAACTATGCGAAACTAAGTTTCACGATTC
Source organism: Araneus ventricosus (assembly GCA_013235015.1). NCBI lineage: Eukaryota > Metazoa > Arthropoda > Arachnida > Araneae > Araneidae > Araneus > Araneus ventricosus. The sequence goes on from BGPR01006887.1 coordinate 61,425, forward strand.
TGTCTGCAAAATTTACAGATATATGCTAATTTCTAAATTTCAAGGGGCTGCTCACAAATTTATATGGAGATGTTGATTACAGAAATGCAAATTTATCCAGTATAGAAAACAGCGAAATGCAAATATTTGTCAAGTAGTATATCAGCCAGTCATCACGGATAGAAAATAAATTGCCAATTACGCATTTTGTTACTCAGTTTCATTTGCAGATAGTTGCAGCTATCGACTTCATGAAGAATGGACAAACAACGTGAGAAAATGAAAATTTAAGGTTTCACAGGAAAATAGCCTAATACTGAAACAGAATACTCAATTAATTGCTCTTAGCGTTATGGGTATTAATAAGATTTACCTGAAAACAGTGGCGAATCGTACTTTAGGTCTGCAGTTTTGCAGAACTCACTAAAATTATTTTAAAAATTCGTATTTTTGTTTTTATTCTTTTTTGCTTACTTCTCCACTCTGAGATTTTGATTATTAAGAAAAAAGATAAAAACGGGAAAAGAAGACAGAAAATGAATGGAAAAGTAAGAAAGACACAGGATGGGGCTGCAGAACCAAATAGTTTTAGAAAGCACTAAAATTCGCTCACTGCGTAGAACTAAGTGGCATAATGGGTGAAGACGAATAGCTATTCTTTCTGTCTTAGAACTTAGCTTGAACTGGATTTTCGGATGCTCCCGTTTCGAGGTAAAAACCAACTAATGTTCTTTTTTTCCTTTCAATCTCACTCATGGTTCGCTTTCGCGCTCTAGAATTTTTTTCATTGACTGTTTTTAGGTTTCGGATTAACTTTCATGTTGCATCAACGGGAACTTGGATGGTTCCTACACATTCCATTTCTCTTATTAAAACGGAACTCACCGGAAAAAAGGAGTGTAATTATCTAAATTACAATTCAGATAATTACACCTACAAGTTAGAATTAATTGAATATAAAGCTAAATTTGAAAAATTGTATTTCAATTGTATTCTAGTAATATTTTTTATAGCACTGCTTGTTTCTAAGTAGATGAGCCATCAGTGCTGATGCCACTGTGCATATTTTTTGAAGGCTCACAAGATGAACTATTTTTCTAAATACTTCAATTAATGTATCATTTGACTATTTTTTATAATTAACAAGTACATTATTTCCCGATTTTAGAAATATGTATATTATCCCTAAAATGTATGTCGAAATACTGCATCAAACAGCAGTGAGAGGTATGGAAAAGTGGTCTAAGTCAACAACTTTGTCTTCTTATATATCTGTAAGTTTTGCAGATAGAAGCACACAACTTTGTATGTGAACAGATAAATGAGAAAAAAACATTTTATTAATTGACATTTTTGCTCTATGGGGGCCGTATAAAAATTTAATTTTTGTAACATTTATCACTCCCCTTGGATATCAAAGTATTTTTATACAAATTCTTACCTTATATGATGAAACTTTGTAATTGGAAGCATGTGTCTAAAGTCAATATTTAAGGAAATAAACGCTTGTTCCACCTTTTTGGGACACCCTGTATATATAACTAAATTGAGACATCAGGTTAACGAAAAATGTAGCCCTTCAATCTTTTATATAATTACTTCAGTTTCTTGCATACTAAATATATAACTGCAATGGAGACATGAGATTAACAAAAATGTAGCCTTTCAACCATTTAAGTAATTATTTAATATGAGTAAATTTCATTACCAGTTTGTAACTTGAGCAAAAACTAGCCTGTATAATTAGGCAGAACTAAAGCATTTAATTATTTTATTATGAAAGAATTTCTTTGTTAAATGAAAATTTTGTATTATTTGTTTGTGCAGAGTAGTTACTTATATTAAAATGTTTTCTTTTCTTTTAAAAATGATAGATTTTGTGACTGGCCATAAATCACTTTATTGAAGTATTTTTTATTCCGATAATGATTAATGGTGCATCTCTTCGATTATATAACTTTTCTTTAATAACGATAACGTGATGCATATTTTTATACTGCTTTCTGTACGAATCTATATTTATTTCTAATTTGTAACTGAGATTAATATTTAAATTAACATTAAATATTTTTTGTTAAAAATGTTCGAATGTCGGAAGCAACAGCTATATTAACCCTTTGATTACGAGATTTTTCGTTTAAAAATTTTAATTCAATTTTCTATGAGAATTTTTAAAATTTTTTTTAAATCCAATTTTCTAAGCGAATGAATGGAATAGTCTCCAAATAAGGCAAATTGATAGTTTGGATGTTTTTTCTCCCCGGAGTAGTTTTTAAACCAAAGGCTGGGACATAAGAGCCCCATAAGAAAAAGAGATTACATTTTTATGCATTAACCCTATGAGCCCTATCCCGCCTCAAACTGCCTGTTCGACAAAAGCTGTACTCAGGTGGTTTCTGGAGCCTGGGTGAATTTTTTAGGAAAAATTTAGTTCCTTGTTGACAATTGATTGGGAAACCACAGGTGTCGACCTCCTGGAATTTCTGTATAGAACGTAACCATTCCATTCTCTTTCTGTGAGATAAAATTCACTCCAGGTTTTGCGGCATTGGAACTATGACTCTAGTCGTTTTAAGAGAGTTAAACACGATTATTATAAGTTTTTGCGACAACATATTGATATATTTACAGTATTTCATCAGCATTATAGCAAAAAAGATGTGCTTTTATTGCCCAATTAGAACAAGATATTTTACGATATCACCACGATTTTGTAACGATATTCTGAATGCCGCACAACATCGTGAAGATATCGTATGAATATTGTAGGGCATCTTGTGCTAATAGGGTTACCAACAGATCAAAACTATCGACTACACATGCATAGACGTAAAGTCTTCAGTAAACAATGGATTTTGGAGGGGAAATAGGCTGTGGCATCCAGGTGATTAAAGATGAAAGGTGCACAGTCGTTCTTCTTCTACAACTGGGACATATAATGAGTTTGAAAGCAATTTTTATCCCGGTAGTCATTTTAAAATGCGAGTGGGACATATATGTCCCGTTAATATAGTTAAAAACGGGTTGTTCAGACTCTAATTGCAATTCGAATTACCAGTTGCGAGTTTAGTTTCGTAAAAGAAATGCATAGCATTTCTTATAGAATACAATTGGTTAAATTTTCAACGTTTGCAGAAATTGACAAATATAACAAAAATCTGCTTATATTGGAGGCTTTAAAGGGGATAATCGTACACAAGGGAAACTGTGATGTTCTTAAAATTTATGAAAATATTAATTTATTATTTCGTAATTCAGAAAATAATAAACTTTCTAAAATCAAGAACCTAAGTTATTCTACATCGTAACTTATATCTGGAGAATTAAAAAAAATATTAAATTAATCTGTTTGTTTTTATTGTAATGATATATGGGCCTGTCAAATCTAATAAACTGACATACAGAATTAATTCAATACGAATCATTCCATAAGTAACTAATACATATATGAAAGATTAAACTTCTGCCTTTTAAGCTAGAAAATCAATGGATATTTGTTCAAAGCTTCTAAAAGTTTTAGAAATCTCCGTACAAAATTCTCGCATTAAAAATTAAGGATTCATAGCTCTGAATTCTCCTATTCCTTTCATTCCTTTTCGTTTTGTTAGACACATTAAACATTCATTTTTGAGATGAATACCCAGTCAATGAGATTTGAATACTTTGTGATGAACAATGTTATACAAGGCGAGTTTAAAAGTTGTATGCAAATTTTAAAGCAAGATCAGTCATACTCAAACGAGAATGAATATAGTTTTTCCATGAATATATATTTCAATGAATATATTTTTCCATTCACTTAATTGCCTTTCTTCTACGTTGAAGTGCAAATACACTGCAAAATAATACATAGATATATTTACAGAATAATACATTTCTCGAAATAATATCACTTTCTTTTCAATTGGAAAATGGAAATGCACAAAATAGCACTTTAATTTGAGAAGGCCAACGTAAAATATTACGGGGACTGTCTGTTGCGCGGCCGCAATTGTGTAACAACACTGTTTTTTAAAAATCTTTTATCAATAAAGATTCTAAGCACACTCATCGAAACCGCAAACCGGAGTTTTTTATTCTGGAGTCGGGCGTGTGCATAATGTGCAGTAAGATAAAGGGAATGTATTTTTTTACCGGACAAAGGCTCTTTTTACATAATATAAAGTGTAGAGCATTTGCGATAAACTATACATCCACAGGAATTAGTTTCTTTCACGAATGTGGACAGTGAAGTTTAGTCCTACAGTATGGCTACCAGCTGACGTCACGTCACGTGACCGATTTCTCTTCTCGCGCGAAGACATACATTATAAAAAACTTAGCTAGGAACAACCACGGTGCACTCTCAGTGATCTGAAGTCCAGACTTAATTTCATTCTGTAAAGAGTAGAAACCGACCTTCTAATTTCTTTTTCACTATACTTTACTTTTCTTAAATGATTGTTTCGTCCTTTATTAAATATTTGAAATGTTAAAACTGTGTGCTTTTTCGCATGCCTTCGGAAGTACGCACTCATTACCACATGAGGGCCCTCCAATCCCACATAAATAATGCAAAAATCTACAAACAAAGCTAGAAGGAAAAGTTTATCTGGAATTTTCTGAAGATTTATTTGATAACTGCCGAAAACAAAGAGCGGCGGGCATGGTTGGTTGGATTTATATATTGCATTTGCTCCCACTCAAACTCTTGTCAGTTCTGCTTCTTGCCGTCAGTGCAGTCAATGTTTTATTCTTTCGAATACTTTGAGCAGTTTCTTTTCTTTTGAAAATTTCAAGTCAGAAGTAAAAGTGGACCGAACGTGTCTGAGTAAAGAATGGCCTTAGGAATCTAGAAATTGCGCATTTCATTGTAAACTTTTGTCTTTGTTCAATCCATAAGTGTTCTAGTGGGGGAAGTCATTCTACTTCTAAAAGTTTCAGAGACATTTTATTAAGGCTCTTGAATTTCAAATTTTTCCTGTCAATTTCTTTCTTCTTCCGCCGGTTGAATTTTATTGAGTTCGGTACGAGCTGTAGTAGAAAACATTTCTGATTCAATGTGAAATATATATTTCCATTCTTGAAATTTTTTAAAAATTTTAATGTCAAGGAGATTACTTCTATTATGTTATATGCATACATTTTGCTACCTTGGGATAAAATATGAATGGTTGAAATTTTGAAGCAAATGTATAGATCTTTTGGGAACAAAAAGGAATAAATGAATTGTAGAATGCAAAGAATCAATTAACGGCACAAAGAACATTGATAGCAGTTGAGTAGTGCATACATGCCTCTCGCATCGCAGAAGTGTTGGGGAAATCATTAACGACAATTTTGCTTAGCATTTACTCCAGTAGTCTGAGGGAAATTGGATCAATTTTGTTAATCTCTTCTTCGACTACTTGTCGCTAATGACTTGTCCGGCACAAATCGGATGTGTGCACCGGATCTAAAGGTGGTGGGGGTCAAAGGTAATGGATGCTGCTTTTAAATGAGGCTATTTGATCCTGATGTATTTATCACTGGCTGGTTAAACATATCAGGCGGATCTTTAGTGTAATCTGCTCTCGAACCCATATCCCTCTTATCTGAAACCCAAAAATCTGCCACCGGGCCGCTGTGGTCCAGTAAAAATTAAATTGGAGAACCCGCTTTCAACACGGAGACACTTTCAAGGATACGTGAAGAAAAGTAATTCTGGCAAGAAACAGATAAGCATTTAATGCCATGGCGATAGCATTTTTTAAATATTTAGAAAAATCTTAGACATATAATCTAAGTTTTTTCATAATTGTTTCCAAGCATCGTAACTTTTGCGTCTTATTTATATTCTTACTGGGCCGATTTTGGGAAAAATACATTGGCTATCATTTTTTGGGATCTTATATCTTTCTTTAATGCTTTCTTTACTTTAGTGAATTCCCGTAAATCTTACGTCGTTTTGTTTCTTATCCGCATAATTGCGTCTAAGAAAGCCATTGGAGAGTAACACTGCTGTGAAATGTCGATAAGGGGAAGGAAGTTCCTCGGAAAGAGTTTTTGAAAGAATTGAAGATTTTCTTATAAATTTAAAGAAAAATTTTGTATTGGTTCGGAGTAATTTCCTCCGAAAGATTCTGTAGAGTATTTTCTGGTCAAAATGTTGTGGGAATCTGTGGAACATCCGGAACCATATGTCTCAGCTCAAACTTCTTCTAAAAGTTGAGGAAAGCGTTTATCAGACTGGAATACAGAACAGCTGAAGTACATGGTTTGTTATTTTCTTCGCAAAGGTGTCTAGCACAGGGTTACTAATATTGTTACAAGCAGTATTTTTTGACCCAAAAATCATGCAAGGATTGATAAAAGATATATAAAGGATTATGTAAGAAATGCAGTATAAAATGGGAATTAAAAATATATGAACAAGTCAATTAACATATTTATTTTTTCATGAAATGTATACAAAATTTTATGGGAGAGAATGATCAATTGCTTAAAGTTGTGAAAGGAGCTATTATTTATTTTTAAATAGTAATAATACTGGATTCAAAATATTGACTTGGAAATCCTTATTTAGTTTAGTTTATATTTTTGGAAATCCGTTTTTAAGAGTAATTAGTTTTTTTTCAGTATAAAAGAGCTGGGACATATTCTGAATAATCAACATAATGAATAAATATCCCAGGCAAGAGAACATTTTTTGTAAGGGATTTAAATTTGTATTTGAAACAATTTTCCCTGTGATTAAGTATCTTCAATTCTTGCAAATGTTTTAAATTTCTTTTGAGTTTTCCAGGTTTTCAGAAAGTAAATATCTTTTTTGTGAAAAAATTATGTAATAACAACGAAGCCATTTCCTCAAAATGTACCCTTTAAAATTTGAATATCTATAAATAATAAATGTCATGTTAACTCCATTAATCAGATTGTTTTTATCTGTGAGTATATATTTCTCACTTGTACCTAAGTGAATATATATAGTTCCTTTCATGTACCATTTCCATAAATTTCTAGGTAAATGAATTAAATATGGATTTTCTTTTACAAATCATAAATTTCTGATTATAGAGAAGTCTGTATCTTCTTCATTTGTTCATTTTTCTTCATTTTATTCATGGTTGTTATTAGGATATTTAATCTGTAATTGAAAGCAAGTTACTCTAAAATTTTATTTATTTTCATGTTTGTAATGTTTGTTCTGTGTATCATTTCGCCGTAAACAAAAGGAAGCGCAAATGATGACGCAGATTCCTTGGATTGAAATAATTTAATTTACACACAATTTCATAGCGCATATTCTACAGTCAACAGCACTTACAGCAGTCACAAATTCAAATAAATGAAGAAACACGTTTATATAACCCTATCACAATAGCGCACAAACTGTAGGAAAGATAGTAGAGCTCACTATGCTTCATCGGTTGGATTGATCGACCAACTCTGAAACTGAAACTTGAGAGCATCTGTCTGAATTTTATAGTGTGGCGAGGTGAAGCATCGAACCTTCTAGAATCTTCGCCGTATCTCGAGAACCAAGCTTCCCCGAGCCTCGAGACTACGCGATTCGAAGCAAGCATTTGGCGCCAAATCCTGTCGCCAAGTTCCAAAATAGAAGCGACAGTATATACGTATTTTGTACTAACAGGGCTCCGTCATCTGTCAACCGGTTTCTGGGTAATTGCCACTTGGTTCCACATCACCAACAATAGAATTCCAAGAATAATACCTGAAAGAAACCCATTGCTTTGTCTGCTTACATTATGATGCAATTTAATTTGCGAATTATGTTCTCTAAAAAACTAAGTGAAACCGAAAGTTTTGTGAACGGCGCTATCCCCTCACTGGCTTTAGTCAATTCTAAATTGAAACAAGTTAGAAGGATTAGATTTGTAGCGTTACTAAAAGATGATTAGATGGTGTATCTCAGGTCGTCTTAGAGTTATTTTCTGTAGAACTTCGAACATCAGTTAACCATAGTAGCTTTGATATTTTTTGTATTGCTTGTAAATACATGATGAGTAATTTTCTCTGGTTTCAAATAATCTTGGTAATACGTGGTGAAAGCAACCTACAGGGTGCATTATTAACCCTTAAAAGCCGATTTAAAAAAAATATTTTAAAATGTTTTTTAACTTTCATTTCTTGAATAAAACATGAAAAAATACTTTAAAAAATCCTATTTTTTTAAAATATGGTTTATGTGTGAAAAAACAGTTTGTTACCAATCAACAACACTGGGCTTTATTTCAGAAGAAAATTGACTTGATAAAATTTCATACTGTTAAACACAGATGAATTTTAATAAATAATAATAAGGATAAGGAATTCCCTTCAATATTTTAGAATAGAATACTATATTCTCAATCGTACAAACAAAGCTAAAAAGATGAAACCCCAAGTGAAAAACACCAATTCATTTTTATTTTTATCAGCACTAAGGCTGCCATCTATATGTTGTAAATCGATTTAATAAAATTTTCAGCATGTATCCTATTAGCAACAACAAGCACCAGAGCTTCAGTCTTATTCCCAAGATTTTAGAAGAAAAAATTGGGTACGTTGCTTAAAGGCAACATTGGGCCTTTATGGGTTAAGCTATGATAAATAATTCTGAATTGTTTAAATCTGTTTAAAGGCTTTCCATAGATATGAACAAAATTCACTTGTAAACACCAGGGGTTGATGCTATTTGCGACGATTAATTTTAAGGGCATTTTTTGTAGGCCTAAGTCGCGTAAAAACACACACTATGTCCGTAATAGATGATGCAGTCACCAGTAGCTTTTAGGTACGTACTGTCAACCTGCGTTGTCATTGACTGTAAGAGTGTCAACTTAACAGATTGCCACTTACTGTACTTACTAAATAGGATCAAGCCACTAAATTTTGAAAATTACCATGACAGAATCTTTTCTTCAACCTTAGCATCGATTAATCATAAAGGAGCCACCTCTGTCCTGCCATGGCATGAGGAGTCGTTGAATAACGGCAGCAGTAGGGGACTAAAGTCGGAATCCTAGTAGCCATCAACGGCCACGGCTCAAGGAGGTACGCCCAGTCATCAGAGTGGATGTAACTCAATTCCACACCATTGTTGCACCACCAGGGGAATCGAGAACCTGCTTACTTATCCGGCAGCTTCTCATCCATGAGCTCGTGGTTTTCCCAGGTGGAATTAGCATCAATAAAATAAATTTCGAAATTGTGAGCATTTAATAACTTTATAAATGTTTATTTAAGGATAGAAAGATAATCATTGCAGATCTTAAATCACAAAGTTAAGATAAACAAGAAAATTAATGTCTGATGCAGTTTTAAGCAAGTTTTAAAGAAGCTTTTCATGACAAATGCAGCAATCTGGAAAAGGATGTAAATAAAAATGAAGGAAATGAGATTTTTATCAAGATACATGCTGTCTGCGGCACAGATCTCAACTATTTGGGCGCCAGACGAACATTTTTTAACCAAAATTTTCCCTTTCCAGAAACGAAAAATTCTTTCAGTTTCAACACACACTATTTTCCTATATCATAACAATAAGTGAAATAAATGGAAACTATATTTCAGAACAAGATTAAATTCAGATACATTTTGATAATATGAAAAATGAATGGAATGGAATGAATAATATGGAAAGCTGTAAATACATCACCACACTTATATTTTTTAGTTAAAAATCTCTTCAGCAAGTTATAAGTTTATGAAATGAAAAATTGTGGAAATGTTGAATACGAAAATATAATGCAACTTCATGGAAAGTTTGAAAGCACATTTTTATAAAAGATTATACATTACTTAAATGTAAACTGACAGCAATATGTATATTTTTTAAAAGTATTTAATTAACATACTTGAGAAAGAAGAGAAAATTTGTGATTATCTTATGTTCGAGATTACCAAACTAACCATAAATTTCACTAAAACTTTGATTTTTAAATTATTTTACCAATGTTTTCGAGACTGATTGTTAAATTTTTCATCGAGTTTTTTTGAAGCAATTTAATTTTAAGGAGCACAAAAGAGAAATGAATTTGGGAATTTTAATCTCCATTAACAGGAATCTTTTGATGCTTTGAAGATTTTTTCAATAGAATTCTGGAAATAATACATTGGTTGTTAATATTTTCGATTGTAAGTAAAGATTGCTTTTTTAAATCTCTTTTCAATTCACTGAAAAGGAAGTAATTCTGATTGGCTTTCCATATGCATTTAAAATTCTGTTGCCAAAAATGCTAGGAAACACCAGATTGGTTCCCAGATCAATGTCCAGTTTTTTCTTGTATCAAAATAAAGTATAGTAGAGCCTCGTAAATCCGAACTATTCGGGGCTGACCTATGTTTGGATTACGGATATTCGGATTATCCGAAAAATGCGATAAAATACTCTTCGTGTACTAAATGTAGCAGAGTATTGATTTCCCGTACTTTGTGAAATATTACGGAAAGAGCTGCGATTCACGTCATCAAGAAGAAGTTCCTGACGTCAAATGCAGATAACCGAATTTGTGTCTAATAATTAAGGTGTTGTATTCATTCTTAAAAACAAATTCAAATGCTTCTTTTAAGTTAGGAATAAACATTAGCTCTGTTTCTGATTAGCGATTGTTATTTTTCCTTCATTTTTTACTGATTGTTTTTCAAAAAATAAAATAAAAAAATAGGTGTTCATATTATCCGAAATTTCAGATTTCTGGGTTTCGGATTCCCGATGTTCCACTGTAGTTGATTTCCATTCCACAAAATCACCGCAACGAAAAAGCGTAATATAAATGTATCAAACATGTTTCCGCCCCTTTTCCAAATTATGAGATGAAAATCAAAATAAACTTTTTGTATTAAAATATCTGAAAATTCTTTCAATGTAAGATTAAAAAAAATCAACTATTCTGACAAATAAAAAAAATCTGGATTTAATATATTCTCCGTAGTTATTTTCTGTTAAAGAAATGTTTTCGGCATCCTTATTTAAAAGCGTTTCTCATTTTAATAACTGCAAATATAACGTGAAGAAAAAATAAACTATTTTTTCATTAGACTAAAAAATTCTTACTTTACAAAATGCGCACGAATAGAAAATGAAAATGTATTAAAATGTCTCCGTTCTAACATCAATAAGCCGTAGGTTATACTGAAAGTTAATTTTCTCTTTTTGAAATTAAAAATAAACTCTCCATAAAACTTTTATTATAAAAGCATGTGCATACTTTACCTTTATAATAAAAGGAAGGAACTGCAAATGATTATTTTATAAATGTCTTTTGTCTAAAAGAAATGTAAAAGAAGTGCTTCAGTGACTCTCATGTATGCCTTAATATAACAAATTATGAAATAATTACTCAAATTAAGTTAAACATAGCAAGTAAGCATCGAAAAATGCATTTACATAATATATTTTGGGCAATATATCTAAGTATTCTTGATTCGTTAAAATTGGTAGAAAAATTGGTTCAAACTTCTAAAAGACTTTATTTTGTAAAGCCAGGCAAGCAATAATTCTTCATTTGAGCTCAACTAGCGAACTTTTGCAAAGAAATACTGGTTTAAAAATTATTTACTATCATTAACTTGATCTAGAATTTCCACAGCAAAATTCTTTTCTGTTCCAAGGTTAACGTGTTCGTAATCTGCAACTTTCCTTTAGCAACGCCAAGATTTTGAGATTTTTTTCATTATGTTTACCCAGTTAATGAGTAATATTTAAACTTTTTTAGGTTTTTATCAGCATATTTTGTTCAATTTCTTTTACGAAATAATAGAATAAATGAAAAGTAGGGTTAAATACAACACCATTGGGAAGTTACGAAATTAATGGAAATATTTAAGTCTTAAAAAACTGTGAAACTAAACTTTGCCGAAAATGTCTTAAATTTGTATGTCATATTCTTAGAGCATCGGTAGTATTTAAAAATTAACTTATAGAGGGACGAGATTCATGTTTATATGGAATGCCGCTGTTGAAGAATTAATTCAATTTCCGGAACCATTTTTATTAGATGGCTAAGTTCCACGACACAGTACATTAAAAGGGTACAAGACGCAAGACAGAGAACAACGCAAAAAATGTACACTGAAGAAAAAGAGAGAGGGCATCATGGGAAAAACTCGGATGGCTCTAGCTGCGCCACCTACCACGAAAAGGAGAAGGCAGTGAAATGTAACTGCTGTAAACTCTTGAATACATTCAAGGCATTTGCCTTAAGAAAAAACTATCGAATCAGGTTCTGTTTGTGTTTCCTAGTGTTTAATACCCGTAAAATTGTTAACGTCTGAAGTATGTCAAGTAAATTTATATTTATATTTAAGAAAATAGTATCCAGGGTAGATTTTAAAGTTTTAAAATATGTTACGCATAAGCATTAAATGCAAAAGCATTTACATAATAACGCTTTCAATATTCAACAATGTAGCTTGGAAACTGCTGCTACAGTAGTTTAACCAAAATTTTGTGTTAACTAGAAGAATTTCCTGGAGCATATATGTAAAAGAGTGTCATGGGACAGAAATTTTAATGCTTAGTTTAAAACGCCAAAGGGAAGTCAGTTTATGACAAAATGTGTCTGAGTGTCGACCACATTTACCTATAAAAGCGATTCTAGACGAAGAACGCATTTCCTTTTTTCATTTTACTTCAACCTATTTTTAAACTTTCTTGACTCGTATATGCATATTAGTAACTCGTGTTTATTTCGGGAATTTATCGGATACTTTTAGCCTCCTCATTCATTTCTGAGGTGCTTAAAAGACCGAAGAAAAGTTTATGAACAGCATTTTCCGCCAACCAAATTTTTATCCCAAATTTATCAGGACATTGTAAAATTTTATAAAAAACATTTATTTATCGAAATACTAAGAAGGGGGAGTTACAGCGGCCAAGCAACTGGTTTCCAATCAAAAGGTCGAAAGGACTCGTTGATTTGGTCACTTCGTAAATCAACTGCTGAACTAAACAACTTATGCAATAAACAGAAAGAAATGAAATTGATAACTACGACTTCAGTGATGTTTATAAAATTAATATTCAGACAGTATTCTATTATTTAATGAACTTTATCCGATTTGATGTCAAAATGCATCAATAAATCAATTTGTAAACAAGCCAATTACACTTAACCTGTTAAGATTTAATAAGCATATTACTACTAAGATCAGGTTACAATTAATGAATAAGAAATACAAAGATTTTTATAATGCGCAAATTCAGTTTATAAATTTATGAAGCAGAATAAATTAGAAATTGATGTTCCTTAAGTTAGATAAATTTAAAAAAAAGAGTAACATCAAAAACATTTTTGTAAGAGTTAAAATAAGTTCGGTATGATCTATTTCATGAAAACGTAACAAATTTCGTTTTATATTTCCATATACTCCCACGGGGGTCACAGGGTGTACACGGATATGAGTTGCTGCCGGATAAATAAGCAGAAACTCGTCTTCCTGTGGGTATAATAGTGGTGAGGGTTGTGTTACCTCCCTTTAGTGATAGTACGTACCTCCTTCGGGAGGGGTCGGGACGTGGCCAGGTGAATGGCTACTGGGACTCCGCCCTCAGTACTCGAGCTATTGCAGCGGCTGTCGTTCAGGATCCCGGATGCTTCGAAAGGGAGGGGTAACACGGTTTCCGTTATCGTTCCATATATATTCTTAAGAATCTGAAATACTGTTTCCCTGCTATGTTAGTCTTATGACAGGAGAGAGTTTTATAGAGGTTTTTACTGGGCGCCAAGCCAATAAACCCTGACCTTGAAAACCATTTTGGCGACTTTCGCTATAACAAGAAGCTTCCAGAATATTCAAGAATTATGGCTCTATCTCTACTTGGAACGGAAATATGATGAACCTAGAGAATTCTATATGACGTCATATCCTGTTGGAAAAGGTATAAATACCAAGATACTCAAACGGGCAATGAGTCTCTTTAGTGTTTTGACCGCAGTGAAAGCTGGTGAGCTTCTACTCGATGTGTTCCTTTAAAGTGTTATTAGCGATGTTTATTAGTGATCTGCTGTCTGCTTGTGTTGTTAACTTATACAAGTGATGTTTGTTTTTGTTACCTGTGATTCGTGTTTTGGTGGAATATTCTTGGAATAAAGCGCCATTCTTGCTTGTTGGTCTACATTCATGCACACTTACCGGACGAATTTCGTAAAAATATATATGGAATAGGTACAAGCAACCTGAATCGTATATTTTTTACCATCTCACAGCAATGTAGAGAAAAACACAATTTCATTTTAAAATTTGAAATCTTTTTTCTCAATGTAATGTTTTTTCTCAATAGTTCAGCTAGCTGCTGCCACTTTTTTCTAAAACTTTTTCGATACATGCAATAAAACCGACAAAGATACTGAATCATCTGAAATCGAAGATGCAATAAATTACGATCCCCACGAAACAATTGAAGAAATGCCTGCTGTTGTCGAAGAACAACAACAACCCTCTACTAACTCTACCTGTCTTGAAAGTACAACCATAAGACAGCAATCAAAGAAATGTCACTTTCGTTTTGTGGATTTTAAAACTTTTTATAATTCAACCTTAAGTACCC